>PVKE010027122.1:0-21821 GCA_004027555.1 Craseonycteris thonglongyai | reverse complement strand
TTTTAGGTCAACTCAGTCAGATTTTTTGTCTAGATGCCAAATAAATACTAACTGAAACCTAAATGAAATCTCCCATTGATCCAATAAGCAATTGTAGAATTAGCTCCTCATTACAAAATAGACAAAGAGGAAATTTCAAACACCATGTTATTCTCTTTATGCCTTCTGAAGTATTTATGTATCACCAGTATCTCCTCACAAGAAATAAAGTGAATAAAAATATGTATAATGTGAGGTAGTAAGTTAAAAGGGTTGTCATTAGGGAAAATATAATTAGTCTTCAAAAGAGAAATTACCTGGTTAAATTCATCAAAATTTAAGTTGTAGTTCTGTCTTGCATATCTAGAAAATGAAATAAAATATGTCAGTGTATCCCATAATAATCAGTCTTCCAATGAGCACCATCATCAAATAAATTCACATGAGGCTAAATCTAAAACCAATTGCGTAACAAATTCATCAGATTTCCAGATGGTCAAATTCTCTGTTCAGAGCATCTCTTCCCCAAAATTAATACAACTGTAATGGTAACATAGTATTCATATTGTGTGTATGTGGGGGTGGGGGGCAGATGTTCGTTTGGTTGGGTTTTTGGTGAGCATGAACACGGAGTCAAGAGAGGACATAACCTTCAATGATTCTCAACCAAAGACAGTAATTCCTCCTTCAAGTCTCCTCCTGAAGTATTTAAACTAAAGAGTGACTAGACGTGTTTGGGGGCTATTATTGAGGCTTAGGGACCAGGACTAGAGTGCTGTTCATTTAGAAACAGGCTTAACCAAAATGCCAATAAATAATGAGTCTGTAGTGAGGCCTGTCGGAATGTACAAGTTCCAAAATCAGTATCCTTTTTTCCTTCAAATGTTCTGGCCCTAGAGGCAATGGCAATCTATGCATTGAGGACCCCTAGCACACAGCCTGTGGTCTCTGAATACCATTTCATGTTAACAGAAACTAGGGGTCCTAAGACAAATGGCTGATTCCCTGTCTGGTACCAGGAATGGACAAAATAAAATCTGGACATCATGTGACAGAAAGCAAGAAGTTACAAAGATTTTATGAACTCATGCCAAAGGGCCAGAGGAGCCAAACTAAAAGGCCTTTCACTGCCTTAGGATAGGATTATAAAAGAGAGACAGACAGGCAGGCAGGCTGGCAGACAGAGACTATAACACATTAAATACATAAGAACCTGTGAGTTCATTATTTTTTCAAAGTTTTATTTTACTGTTTGAGAGAAGGTGAGAGAGAGAGAGAGAAGGGGGGATGGCCCAGAGCAATGTCCATAGCTGTACCTCGTTAGTTGTGACATGGTTTCATTCCACACAGGTAGATGTGGGTGGGGCCACACAAGACAAGAACTGAACTGGGGCCTCCCAAATGGGAACAAGAACCCTCACTGCAGTGCCATCCCAGCAGTTACCAATTGCGCCTCAGTTCAGCATATGGCTTTGCACAGGCTGGGCCAGGAACCAAGCCCTGGATCTCGCAATTGAGTGGCAAGCGCTCAATCACTGAGCTATCCTAGCACCCACCTGTGAGTTCATGATTTTTAAAATGTAAAAGTCATTGTTTGCCACAATGAACCAACTCAATATGCTGCATATTAACAAATAAAGAAATAATAATAAATATTTATCCTTCTTTTTCTCCAAAACTTTATTTCAGGGTGATCAAATATTTGATAATAGAAAATACTTTTCTATACAATGTCTAATAAAAGTACAAGAGTATTGATGAAATTAGAAAAATCACCATACTGCAATTCCAATTTTTAATGACTGCTATGATATTATTATTATTATATGACTGATATATATTATACTTAAATTATATTACTTTATATTAATTATATATAGATACATTACCATAATTAATACAAATGTAAATATGTTTAATGTTATACTAATATATTATAATACTCATATTATATTAATAATATTAATAGCAGTATTCATCAATGAATTAAAAAGCCTAATGGTGTAACAGAAATAATTAGCACCTCCGAATAATGAGCACCACCAAATGTGCTCTAACCAAAAATACCAAAGTTGAATCAAGTCAGGTTTTAAGAAGAAAAAAATTATCACTTTAAAAATAATAGGAAGATAGAGAGCCATTTTCAAAAAGCCTCTCAGGAAGAGATGAACTCCCAGATTCATAACACGGGGCATTCTACAGGGTAAGAGACCTAGTTTCTGCCAACATTGAAAATAAGTAAATAAAAACATGGACAGAAAAGAAGGAAAGCGACTATTGTTGAATACGAGGGGGGACCCTAAAGAAATGGAATTTATTTATTAAAAATTGTGCATTTACTCTTACACGTTTAAACTTCAATTGCCTCCAAAGCACTCTCCATTTGACACAATATACCAATCAAGATGCCTCTTTCAAAGCTCAAAACGGTTTTTGAACTTGTCGATTTTGAGGACATTTTGTGCTTCTGCAGTATTTTGTTTCGTCTCTTCTACATCGGCAAAACGTTTTCCTTTGAAGAATTTTGTCATCCAGGGAAACAAAGATATATTGCTCAAGGTGAGATCAGGTGAATAAGAAGGGTGGGGCATGGGGGTCATGTCATTTTTGCTCAAAAACTGCTGAACACTCAACTCAGTGTGGGCAGGTGTGTTGTCATGCTGCACATTGTTCGTGTAAATCGCCCATCATGAAACGAGCAAATACTTGAGTCCCCAAAAATGATTCACTAAAGCTGAAAACAGCCTCTCACAACAACGCCAGCTATAATCCTGATGCAAATGGGTTCCTAGAACACTCACCTAGTGGGGGGAAGCCTGTACTACCCAGAAGATAATTCTGTAAAAATTATGTAAAAGAGACTTCAAATGCTTAACAATTAAATATGACGTAAGACTCTTGTTTGCATCTTTCTTTGAAAAACCAATTGCAAACACCAAGACAATTTTGAGAAAATTAGGGCAATTTGCATATGGCTTGGGTATCAGAAGGTAGGTATGAAGTCACAGTTGCTCATTTTTTCAGGTATAATAATGTTATGATGGGCACATAAAAATATCATTGCCAATTCGTGATGCATACTGAATAACTTAAGAGGAAAACACACTGGTGGGTTGCAACCTCAGGAACTTCCCAGGTGAAATCTGAAACTGGCCTTCTCACTAGAAGGGTGAGGAGAGACTGAAGAATGTGCAGACCTCTCTGCATAGTTAGGTGGCAGGTTTAATAAGAAAGAGAACTTATAAGACTTGTCTCTAGCGGCCGCAAGATGAGTAGATCTCCACACCTCCCATCAGAATCTTAAATGTTTGTAAAGAGGCTTTAACTGAGTTCAGTCCCATAAGACCATCTAGATGGTCTCAACAGCACCTGACTCTCTAGGCTTCATCCTTCAAAATGGCTCCTGCTGAGAGGACGGTGGCCAAGAAGTACATTCTGAGTAAGGAAAAGGAGTGAGGAACTGTCAGATGCCGGAACCAGTTCTCGTGTGAACCCACAGTAGCATCCTTACCATGACCTTCTCCAACATTAACGTGATGGCCAACATGCTTTAAAATACTCCACAGGGGAAGCTAGGATGGCTCAGAGGGTTAAGTGCTCGCTTTGTAGCCCCAGGGACCGAGAATCAAATCCTGGCTCCAACCTGTGCAGACCCATATGCTGAACTGGGGTGTGACCCCTGTTCAGTTCTCACCAGGTCAAGACCCCAGTCTGGTTCCTGCCCTGGGAAGCCCCATCCTCACCTGTGGAATGAAACTATGTAGAAAACTAATGACATGCAACTACAGAGAATGCTCTGGGCCCTCCCCTTCTCTCTCTCTCTGTCAAAAACAATAAAAATAAATCTTAAAAAAAAGGGGGGGCATGGGTCCCTTCTAGACTTGGGCAGCCTTTGGCAGGGATGAGGACTGGGTGGAGTTCCAAAACCATTTGCTTCTGATTATCAGATTCTTCATCTGGAGCTTCCCTAAGGGGGACCCCAAGAGAAATGAAGTATGACAGTATCGCCATGGTGGTAAGTACCCCTAACTACAAGGAGAACCACACGAAACAACAGCCCAACCTGCAGCCAGTGGGGGGAGAAGAGTGACTCCTGTGGATACATTTCCATGCAGCAGCTAATAGTGGAAATCTTCATACAACCCAGATACTTCTGATATTTGTGTCTTTTTAATGATGTCCAGCCTAGCATTCAGTGTCTGGTCTAACAATGTATGAGTATGCATGTTTTGCAAATCAGAGCTTCATCATTCATATAAACTACCTACATTCAATATCCTTTTTCATTATCAACGTTGCATTTGTCAACAAAAGACAAGTAATATTGGTTATATTCTTTAAATCTAATTTCAATTTTTAAATGTTTGAATTGCTGTAGTAATGGTTTTAAATTTTTTATCACCTGTTTGTGAAAACAAAGTTTCTTGTTGATAATGACTATCAAATTTTTGAGAAAACATTATCATTTTAAATGTTTTAATTGGACATTGCTTGTGGTAATTTCATGTATAAGAAAAGCCTGAGAAAAGTTATAGTTATATTCACTGAAGCAAGCTCAGGCTGTCCATTTTAAATTTCAACATTTTACTTGGATATATTCCTCCAATTAAAAATGTAGGATTTTTTCTAAAACTTTGCTTGATAAAGAGATGTAGTTATTTCATCACCATGACTTTTATAGCCACTCCCAAATTTTCTCTGATTTAGCCCAGGAAATATTATTCTCTACATGTGCTTTGACATGGAAAAAAAAAAAAGGTTGATAAGCACTCCCCTTGGGAAACTTGTATAACATAGGTGAATCATTGACCTCTTATGTGCAGACATTTTCAGACAACCAAGATTTCCCAATGGCATTTCAAACCCATTCTCTCACGGTTTGATTTCTGTGCAAATGGAAACAAACACCAGTGATAGAAATAGCCTCCCTGTGCTATCATTCAATTCCTTTAGTCTGTGAGAATGGGATCAATAAAGCTTCACTCCTTTGAAGGATAAATTATAGCACTGTCTTGGAATGTCATTAAAGACAGTATGAGAGTTCAGTAAGAGGATGTGTTGATGATGTAAATTTCCAGTTCAAGTTAGAATAACTGCTTGAGGTTAAAAGAAGTGAGCCAAAATTATTCCAATCCATACCAGCGTGCCATTTGCCACATTTATTATAGTATATAAGCTCAGTCCATAGGAATAGAGTTATGGTTGGAATTATCGTTGCTGTCTTTGACATTCTGAATATCTTTTAGTCTCATTTACCTTTGTTCTAGAGAATTTAGAACTGTAGCACCTAAGAACCACCCTTATTAATTGTGATTATCAAAAGAGTGTGTAATCAAAGCTGAGTTGCCTCGGCAAGATGAGACAGCTTTGCAATTAATGGCTACATGGTAGCAGCTGTTTTCCCATTTGTGTGTGTTTCTTTTCTATTCAGAAATGAAAGGACCTTATGTAACCATTGATGAGGCTTTATGTCCTGCACGTTCATCATCACTGTGGCTTATTCAAAGGAGGAATCTGTGAATGGCATAAAAGAATATTTCTCTAAGTATTAAGACAAATGTTAACACTTGGAAAATAATAACTACAGTTGGAAAAAGAAGAGTTGTACAAATGCTGATGTGGAAAATGGGGTTCAGGACTGTCCTCATTGCCCTCACAGCTCCCCTAATGTGGCATAGGTGCTTTACCCCTTAAAACATCAAATAACTATTTATTGGTTTGAGTACATAACATAAAAGATGTAAAAATGTCCTTATTACCTATAGCACTCATCACTGGCACATTAAGAAGAGGAGAAGGTTTTACTTTACTTATATTCCAGGCATGAGGAATAGTTGTGAGCAGTGGATATGCTGCAATTCTATAATATGGTAGAGCCTTAAGCTAAAAGCCTGTTCTCCCAAATCCCTATTTCCCATGAAAAGCTATATGTGTGGTGGTTTCATTTTCAAACATTCTTTCTTGCTGCAGAAATTCATTGAAAAGTTGAGTTTCTAGAGAGAACGTGAGCTAACTATTGAGTGCTTCAGACAGGATGGCAGAACACCACCGACCATAAACAACTAAATGTGTAATGATGCTAATGCCAGCTCTGTTGTGTCTGGATAGAATGAGGCACTCTGTTTAATGCCTGACACACATTCTCGTGTAATCCTTCTGCTTTTTCACAGGAGAGCCTATTTATAATCCCATCTTCCTGATGTGGAAAAGAAGGCTTAGTATCTGAACCCAAATGTGTCTGACTCAAAATGCTATGCTCCAACCCACTGGCTTATCACTGCTTAATATGCATATTAAAGTCCCTGTATTTTACACATCAGACCTGAAGAAGTTTTTCTATGCCATGACAGCTCCTCACATTCTTTCTACATTTGGGGGGAAATGTATAATCATTTCTTGCTGCTTTACAGGCCTGTCATAATTATTTGTTAAATTGAAAAGTTCATTTTTACTTTTTAGACTTCCTTGTTATTCGAGTCATTCTGAAGTAAATGAAGAATGTGCATATTTTAATCTACACTTGAAGAATGATTAAACATTGTTCACTGTGATTGTAACCACTATGAAACATGAGGGATACCCACAGCCAGCAAGGTCAAGGATGAGTTTTCCAGATCATTGGCTCTGCCCAGAATGGCCGTAGTAAATCCCATTCCACACAGCCTCTCAGTGCTGAGCTAGCATCTGTGTAGATCAAAGCTGTGGCCAGAAGGGCTAATTCATGTGCTAACCCCAAATGTCAAAATTTGTTAAATACGTATTCCTTTAAAAAAATGACCAAACTGAACCCACTAGAAAGACAGTGGTAGAGAAACTGTTTGTCTGGATTTAGATTTAGGTGTTTTAGTTTACTACTCTGTGGAGCAGCCAAATCCTGAAAGCAATGGCACAGGAATAGCCTACCGGGGAAGACAATGAGAGTCTATTGCTGAAAGTCTTCATGGAGAGGCACGTGAAAACACTCTTGAGACTGATGAAGTATTGAGTGGGATATGATAAAGAGGTTTATAATGGATTGCCCCTCCAGCCTTCCCTAACCACATGGAATGTGAATGCATTATGGAGCAAATAAATCAGCAGTTCAATGACATAAAGTCTTTCACTATATCAACCCAAGATGTTCATTCTTAATCGCTCTGCTTCTTTTCCGCATTCTTCTTTTTCTTCCTCCTCACTCATGATGAGGAATGTCTAATAACTATGGAAGTGTAGTAACCCTCACCACTACCACCAGCACATACACATCTTCTTCCTTCTTAGGGTGGAAATATTTGCTAAGAAACACAACAGATCCAAAGGTAAAAACTTGTCTCGCTCCCTCTTTGTCTCTTCTCACCTCCAATTCAACATAACCAACTCCCAGAGATCACATACTAGATTGTGCATAGTGACTGGTATGTACTATAGTAACAACATCATTCCTCACACTTCTTATAGTCCCATACAAAGTCATTGTGTTTGGATAGTCATAGAGTGGCAAGGTGGGAAGGCTGCTACCTACCACCTCTTCCAGCTTCTATTCACACGAAGATAGGAGAGGGGGAAAAATGACAGACGTGAACTAAAGAAATGCTTATAATACCATGCCCACAGTGCCATTTACGTCTACCACAACATACGATTACCTGGGTTAACATCAGACTGTCACATAAAGTTTGCAGTTGTCATCCTCACCGTCCACATCCTTTCCACATCAGTGGTTGTGAAGCATCCTGGATTGACAACACCAACATAATTATATTGGCTATGTTCAGAGACTCGAGCGACAATCCTTGATTTTCCTGGGACCTAGAAGCTCAGTGAGAAAATCTTGAATCCTACAGCTGTCAATTAAGCTAAAGCCTTAAACAGACATGTCTGAATGAACAGGATAGACCTGCAAAATTATGGCAGAAAAGAACAGAAGGTCCCAAGATGAAAGTGGTAAATGAGTGTATGAAGACAGAACTTGACAAGAGGGCCTGGACCTTGTGAAGAATTAGTTGATGTTAAGTGTCAGGCTGCGCGTGAGCATAGCCCCCATTTTCACTATTACCTATGCCAGGTGGGAAGTAAAATGAAGGGGATGATGAAATCAGGGGATTTAGCTCCTCTGCTATGGGATCCCCTTAGTGAACGGAGTGGTGAGCAGCTGAGCTCTAAACAAAGGATGTGACTAGAAAGCTTCTAAAGAAGCTATAGTGTTGTGTATGAAAGCAAGTCAGGTCCAACCCTGCAGAGGCCCAAGGGATTGTATCCATTCATTACAGTAAATTTCTCACAAACCAAGACTTTACAGGGACTGGTAAGTATCCTCAAGCCAACCATGCCTTCTTGGTTCATATGTTTCCGATTTTCAACTTTCTCTTTCATTTTTACTCCTGTCAGTTTTCCCTACATGGCGTTTTTTAATATTTAGTCTATTGTTTTGACAGAGACAGACAGAAGGGAAAGGGCCCAGAGCAGTCTCTATAGTTGTACATCATCAGTCTCAACATGGTTTTGTTCCACACAGGTGGGTGGGGACCGTGCAGGGCGGGAACCAGGCCAGAGGCCCCTCAAATGGGAGGCACACCCTATCGAGCCAGGGGTCGAACCCAGTGGGGGAGAGGGGGGAGGCGGGGGAGGCAAGAACCGAACTGGGGGCCTCCTGCATGGGAAGCACACCCCAGTTTAGCATATGGGTCCACATGGGCCAGGGCCGGGATTTGATCCTCAGTCCCCAGGGCTGCAAAGCGAGCACTTAACCTGCTGAGCCATCCTGGCTTCTCCCCCACCTACACTTTTATGAATACATCTATGCAGTTAGAATGTTTGCTACATTTTATAAAGCGTTTCTAGCTGTTTTATAATGGGAGACTTCATATCCCAATTTCAGTATTCCTGGCAATGTATCTTCACCTTTTCATAAAATTCTTTCTAAAATAGATTTATATAAAAATGCTTTTTGAAACAAGAAATTCACTTTTTTTTTTTTTTTGGCCTGCTACTATTTGTTTTCTGAGAACCCTCGCAGGCCCCTTTTGAATTTTGGAGAGTATGGCTGTTCTTCCCTTTAAATACATGGTCACCCACTTATAGATTAATTAATTAATTGATTGATTTATAAGTTGCATAGGTGTTAGTGTAGTTACATAACTGATCAATCTCTAATTTTGTTAAGAAATCCATCTCTCTCATTCTGTTCACCCACTGGTTTTCCCAGCCCATCTTTAAGAGATTAAAATAAAATAACCTGTGTGGTTATATCTGAAACTCCTTTCTTTCTACAAACACAATCTGCAGACATGTGCTACAAAGCAAGTAGTGCATTGAGGACATTGTAAACACATGAGAGTACAAATATTATTATTATATTAGTCTAGCACTGAGTCTATTTCCTAGATTCCTGTTGGATCTTGACAGAGTTTCTTCAGGCGTGTAAACCATTCCCTGGATGCAAATTAAACACTTTCAAAGCTATATTCACTTTTTTAGTCTTCTGTGGAAGTAAATTCATTAAATTAGACTTTCCCAGTGCGCTGAAAAGACAGTGCAGTTTCTTTAAGTGCTTGTTAAATAAAAGGAAGATGACTTTTTAAACGTGTATTGATTTGGCAACCATTCTGACTCCACTTACAGAAATAATAAGCAGAACAGCCTTTTGTCTGAAGAATATCCCACTCTAGCTCTGGATTTCTGACTGATAGTCATATAGCTCTAGAGGGGGCAGGGCTGGGTAAAGAGTGTGAAGAAGAATTCAATGGCATAGAGCATGATGATATTTGTCTGTCTCTATTCCTCTGTTCCTATGTAAAACATCAGCAACAGAGTGATGCCTAGATGAACAGAAGTTAGAAAATAGGGACATACAGAAGTTATTAGTAAAATGCATGGAAACAAAACTCTTATAGGTTTTCATGTAAGTTACAAACTGACCAATGAATAGGCAGGTCTAGTAAAAACATTAAACCCAGGTGAGGAGAATGAATACGAAGCCTTCACCTAGTTACAAACACATCTCTATTGCAAACATGTTTAAAGAAGAGAAAGGAAAGGGTTACATAAGATCTTGTAAAGAAGGCAAAGATAGCAATGTAGAGGCTGGTGAGCAGAGTGCTTCACTGTACCTGAAGAAAAGTACTTAGAGGCCACTGGGTATTGAAATAGAACTATAGACCTTTCAACATGAACATGGAAGCAAACCAGTGGAAAAACAAAGGGGAAGCGTGAACAGCATTGAAGAAACTCTTGACAAGCAAGCAGAGGCCTTTTAGGTCTCGTGATCATTACACATAAAAGCTACTGAAGTTCTGGCCTTGCACCCAACTTCCTTTCAAAGTGTCCTTTGAAGACCTGCAATGGGGAAAGATCAGGTAGCACCAGAAATTTAGAATGAGTGGGGTTAGGACCGAATTAGGGAAGATTTGCTGCAAACTTTAGTAGAATTATAAATAGGTTTAAAAAAGCACTGAAGTTTGGCGTAGGATTGCTTTCTAAGCTAAAGCTTTATGTTTTATAAATAAGTGGATTTTAGAGTCAAGACAATGTTCAGAATCTAACCCATAAAAGCATCTTACAATATACTATGTACATTGACCCAGAAAGTCTACTTTTAGAACTCTCTACTAAGACCACTTTTAAAAATGTAGAAAACACTGCACACACACATATATTTACCCTTGGGTTATCTATAATTGTGAAACCCTGATGTCTAACAACAGTCATATAGTTAAACAAATGAATTTTTTTTTTTAATCTGAAAATGAGATTTACAAATCTAGGCAATAGGAGTAACATGGAACACTGTTGTCACATTTAAAGTACAGGCTGTAATATATAGACCATTTTAATTAAAATTGTGTGTGGGGTGGGGGAATCCTAAGCCTAAAAAGACACTACTTTCATGGAGAATCACAAAAAAATCAAAATTTTAGTATTTGTGTTGGGCAAATGACATCGACATTCTCCTTCTTTTCCTCTTCCTCCTCTGCTTTCTCATCTTCTATTTTAGAATTCTCAAGTTTTATTTTTAAAACTTGTATTATTTTAGGTGATTCTGAAAAACAGGAGGCTAGAGGTCAAAGCCCATCTAAGGTTATTCAGACAGGAAACAGTCTACGATGATGGTTCTCAAATAGGGCATGCATCAGAATTATCTAGTTTGTGATTCTGTATGTCTGGGGCAGGAGCAGAAATTTTGAATTTCTCATATGTTCACAGATGATGTGCTCATACTGTTGATCTAAGAACCACACTTTGAGACCACTGATCTAGAGGAACTGCTATTATTCCTCATGAATCTCAAGATTTTACCCACCTCTCCAATCATTTCACCAGAAGGTTTTATTCACATAGCATAGTGTAGTGAAATTGAATACAACAATATGACAACATTTGCTCTTGCTTTTGTCCAAGTCAAAGTAAATAGGACACTCTTTTTCTTCTTGGACAGGGCAATTGAGCACATTATTTTACATGTTCCAAGTTGCCTTTTAAAAGGTTCATGTTGAAAAAAGATTTCATAAAACAAATAAGAAAAAAATTGGACCTTACTTTTTTTAAAGATTTATTTTTATTGGTTTTTGACAGACAGAGAGACAGATAGAGAGAGGCAGAGAGAAGGGGGAGGGCCCAGAGCAGTCTCCATAGTTGACAGTATTAGTTTTCCATATAGTTTCACTCCACAGGCAGGTGCGGGGCTGCGCAGGGCAGGAACTGGGCCAGGGGCTCCCACATAGGCCCCAGCAAGAACTGAACTGGGGGGACACCCCAGTTCAGCATATGGGTCCGCGTAGGCCGGATCCGGGAATCAATCCCTGGTCTCTGGGGCTGTAAAGCGAGCACTCAACCCGCTGAGCAATCCCAGCTTCCCCTGAACCTTACTTTTTTAAATACCTTTCTTTAACAGACAATACAAACTGATTTTTTCTAATGCATTTATACCTCTGCTTTATTCTTGGAATTAAGATGGTTTCCAAAAATATAGGACATGAGACAGAAATAAAATTGCAAATAAATAGGTGAGAAAATCTAGGGTAAACAATTTACATAACCTAGATAGCGTAACCCTGTCCTCCTTACCTTGGGAAGGAATGCATTTACCATTGTACTAGCTTCCCTCAGCTTGGCTGTCTGTGTTTTTTCTGAATTTAATTACCTCTTGCTCTTTCCATAACAGCTCTGTGGATTTCCTTGCAGATATATCGTTCTTTCTACCCCATCTCTCCAAATAGCTATGTTAATTGTAGGAAGATGCTTTTTCTTTTATTCCCATTCCTCACATAATTAACTTTGACTAAATATCAACAAATAAAAGGTCATGGTCAACATCACCAAAATTAGTATTTAGAAACAAGAATATTTATGTCTCCAGTCTCAAATATACTAGTTCTAAATATTTGTTTGAATATCTCAACAAAGCCATGAGAAACAAAAGGTTTGAGAATATGAACACTTCTTCAATTCAAGATCAAATAGAAGCGCTATAGGCACTGTAAAGAATTTCACTCAACATCACAAAATTAACTAGCTGAAAATGTTTGTTTTTCCATTGTAAGCAGAGTTCTATTCACCTTTTAGAAACGAGGATCTAGCCTTAAAGTGGAAAAGCCACATATTATCTTACAGATGGAACAAAATATCCTTTTCTCACTTATGCTCCAGGGGAGCACTGCCTTTTGGTACCAGCTATTTAGCATAGATTAAAGAAGCAGATTCCAGTAATTTCACTTCAGGGCTCCAAAATCCAGAGGGTTCCTTTTGTTTAGCATAAAGAAAAATGTTGCTCCTCTTTCCAACGTTAAGCATTTATGAGCAATACTAGTCTCCTGGTGCACCAAAACACCATAAGAGCACAGAAGAAAAAAAGCAACTTTAGAATAAGTGACTGAAGTAATTAAATTCAAAAAAGAGACTATTGTGATTGAGGAGCAAAGAGGTCAGCTGCGAGCTTCAAAGACACTCAGTGTCCTGTAAATATCTGCTTGTACCTCGCTGATTTGGGGATACACAACTGTAACCCAAATAACATAGTAAAACCGCAATTGGAAAATCAGTGAAACAATAGAAGCCTATATAAGGAAGAGGGTTTTATACTTTGCTTTTTAAACAGCAAACCATGTGGTTGGCATTTGCTTACTTAGTAAGGCTTTTAGGGACAATGTGTTCAGGGTTGACACATTATCAATTCAAACTGGTAAATCAAGATACAGATGCAGCTTGTCAGTGATATTGATATGGTTCAGAGTTGTTTGAAATCGAAGTAAGCTAAAAATGAAGTGTTGCTGGAAATTATTTTTAAGAAGTACTTATTAGGTTCCTCCTGGGTACAGAGTCTTGAATAAGACTTGGGAGAGACAGATAAATTATAAACATCTCCAAGAAATATTGTATACAGGGATAAACTGACAGAACAGCAACATGGAAAGAATTCAATGTGTTTGTGTTCCATTTTTCAAAGGAAACGTTATGACATAATTGGTTCAGAGTTTGCCCACTAGGGAGTACTGTGCACTCACCAGGGGTCAGATGCTTTGTATAAACATTACTTCATTTAATCCTCCCAACAGTCCGGAGAGGCAAGAACAGTTATACCATTTTACAAAGGAGGAAAAAATGAAGCTCCACACACAATCAAATATTTTCTCTTAACCATTTCTGGGGCCACCAGCTATTGTGCATACTTGCATCTCCATGGGCGTGTTCCCACCTCACGTTAGCATTTCTACCTATTTTTAAGGTGACCAACTTTTTTCCAATGAAAAGGAGGACAGCTGATTCTGGGTGGTGAGCACATAATGGGAAGCATAGGTGATGTGATGTGAACTTGTACATCCGGAAACTATCTAATTGTTACCAATCAATGTCACCCCAATAAATTTAACAATAAAAAAAAAGAAATTGATTTCAGAACCAAAAAAAAAACAGAAAAAGAAAAGGAGGACAATCTAGTATTACATATCGAAAAGGAGGACATCTAGGAGGACACTTTTCGAGGGAGGACAGAATTTCCAAAAGGAGGACTGTCCTCCCTAAAGGAGGATGGTTGGTCACCTTACTATTTTAGACCTATGAATTTCTCAAGATTCAATTCAGGCAGTACCTCTTCCAGGAAGCATTTCCTTTTATCCACGCAGGAGTAATTTTCCCTTCCTCTTGTGAATTTCAAAAGCACTGTGTTTGTAGCTCGATAAGGTAACGCAGCATATTTATTTATGCATATTTATTGCCTCACCCAACATAATGCCTTCTAAGTGTTACTCTAAGTCAATGCTAAACGCTATGTCTACAAAAACTAGAATTATGCAAAGACACCCCTGCATAAGTTCACAGCCTGGTAGAAGATGCTCACTTCATGTCTTGTGTGAGACTAAAAGCTCTTTGATGTTTCAACTTATGTCTTGTTCATTACTCAAAGCATAAATCAACATAAAAAATAAACAATGTATTGCACAAACCAACATATAGTCTTTCTTTTAGAAGCCTTTATAAGTAGTTTAATTTAATTAGATTAAAATAACATGCATACATGAAGTGAAAAACAACCAATGTATAGTTACTTACCAGGAAAATACAGCATTTCTATCACTATCTTGTTATTTCAGGGTGCATAAAAGTAAGATTTTTCTCTTTTCTGGAGTAGCATACTAGGAAATGACTAAGTAAATAGAGTTCCATGTTTACAAGCATATGCCAGGACTCATTAGACTCTTAAATTAACAATGCAATCAGACATTAAATGGATTTTGAATGTATTATTGGTCAAATTAAACCCCAAGAAATGTTAAATAAATTACATAATAAAAATGTCTTTGGCAGCATGCTGACATAGGGAATACCCACATACAAAAAAATGACAGAAAACACACAAAAAATGATGTCCATTTATTTTTTCCAGTGTTATAAACAAACTCTCCTGTATTTCCCTTCAAATGTAAATGATGAGATAGTGAAGTTTATTCCAAGTTTTATCTAAATTTTGTATGGGCCGATAAGTTGCTTTAATATCTTAGACAGCCTAAGTCACATTATTTTAAAATCCCAAAGTGGGTGACAGAGTTTCTTTTGCTTTTCCTATTCTTTTAAGTTCTTATTTCTTGAAGCCAATTTCTAGATCCAAATGTCTTGCTATCTTTGGAATCTTCTTCCACTAGTCACTTAAGAGAAGACAGTATGTGCATATTATACTTTGGAAGAGTTCTGTTCCATCAACATAACCTGGGGCAGTGTAGAGGGTCTAGAAGAATGGATCTGTGTTTAAATTTTTTTAAAAGCCTTTTCACTAAAAGGTAGATATCTTTCACAGTTTGAGTTTGCTATGTCAATACTCTGTAGAACATCTAAATTTCATCTGTTATATCCTACTTACTCCTGACATTTCTCTAATAGAGTAAATTCAAATGATTAATTGAAACTTGGTCAGTCCTCCTCTGAAATTTAGGCAGAAAATAAGCCAAATGGCACTGGTAGGATGGAGTCCAATACAAACTCTAAAAAATAAAAAAATAAAAAATGAATTTGAGATTCAGACTGCTTGATAATCTTAGAGGATTTTTAAAAGAAACTTCTTGAAACCCTTGAGGCACAGTCAGGGTAAGAAGCAAAAAAGAAGGAAACAAACATGAAAAAGTTATGGAGTCAAATTAAAAATGAGCAGTGAGGCCAGATGGAAAAAGGAAGCTACATGTTCAAAAGATGCTGATAAGAAAATATTCCTCTTAAAAGTGAACTATTAGTCTTTTCTCGGGCTCTAATATTAGAATGAATGAGAACATAAGTTTGCCTAGGTTTCTAAACTGCAATTGAAAGTAAGCAAGAAGGGGTAGAAAGGCAGAGAGGCATTTGCTCCTGGTCAGCCCCTGAAGACATTTTTCCAATATCCTGGGAACTCTCCACCAGTCATCTCAGTACAAGAGATGATACTTGAAAGCTTCTAACCACCCACCTCCTGCTGAGCAGTTCAGAAGTGGGTAAGTCTTGCAGGTGTGTCAGTCAATAGTTTGGGCCAATACATTTCATCAGACGTCATCATCACACCTACTTCTGGCTACATTCATTTTTTTTTATTCCCAGATTCATGTTTTGAAGTTTTTCATACTGACAGGAAGGTTGCAAGACTAATATAACAACAACAAGATACTGTTCACCTATATATGTTTCACCATTTCTCTTTCTCTCTCTCCCTTCCTTCCTCCCCTCCCTCAAAGTCTTTCTCTCTCATTCTGGCTTTTTTACTGAACAATATGAAAATTAGTTACAGAAGTTATGATACCCCTAAATACTTCATCATACATCCCCTAAGGATAAAAACTTCATCCTGCACAAGTAAATTAACACTACTATCCAAATTAAAATGTCCCAAATTGTTCCAAAAATGTGTTTTATAACATTTTAAAACATAACATTCAGTAAATGTTGAAGCATTGCATTTGATCTTTGTCATTTTAAACTATTTAAATTTAGAAGTCTCATAACTTGAAGCTTGCTTTATTTTTTAAATATAAGAATTCTTATTTTTTTGAGGAATACACACAGCAATTTTGCAGAGCAGATCACATTCTGATTTTTCTGATTGCTTTTTTATGAGTGAATCCAGGTTAAATACATTTGGAAAGAATAACATAGGTGCTACTGGTACTCTTCGGTATATCACATTAGCAGCACAAGACAACACTCATAGTAAAGCTCTTTGGTTGCTTGATTAAAGTGTTGACTGCCAGATCTCTCCACTTACAGAAGTACATTTCCCCTATAGAATTCATTTAATAAATTATCTGTGGGGGTCAATCTGAGTTTAACTAAATAGCATTATCATAACCACATTTCACCTAAAAGCTTTAGCATCCACAGAGGATCCTTGCCTAAGCCAGTTACTACATCTAGGGTTGACAGTGGTGATTTCCTAATTCAATCATTCTATCTACATTTACTCCTTGACAATTTTCTGAAAAGAAGTGGTATAATTTATACTCCTTCCCACCTCATCCCCTCCACACACACCTACTATCTCACAGTATCACTACCAACTCATACATGCTTGGATCGGTATGTTAAAATCCATTACTGTAAAATCTTTGAAGCTCCAGTTATCCAACTTGAGGCCTGTGGAAGGCCCTTCAAGCATTTTGAAATGACCAGATTGTGTCTGAGCACCTCTTCGCTTTCTTCCACAAAATAATCCAGGATCACTTGGTGTTTATCCTGCCTCAGACCAGAGTCAGCCATGTAAGTCATTTCTCAGATCAGTTGCTGCTCTTTTCAATGAGAAATGGAACTTAGACAAGCTAGAAGTACTCCTTAATGATGGGGCGTTACTGCTTTGACATCCTTTCAGTAGGCTGATTGCCTCTTTCTTTCTCCCTCTCTCTCCCTCTCTCTCTCTATTGTGTAATTTTCTTATATAGTGATACGCCTCCACTGGGGTGTTAACTTTTATTATTATTTATTCTAAAGACTATTTTTAGAACAATTTTTTAGGGTTACAAAAATAATTCTTTCTCCATGTCCTGGAGTGGATGAGAGAATCAGGTAAAATATTATACACCATGCCCTTTGAAATATATCAACTGCTATAAAAGCCTTAGGGCATTACAAATGTTATCACTCATGTATTTAATAAGTGATGTAACATTTTGGCTTTATAAACATATCCCAGAATTTTTTTTTTATTTTAACTGAACTGGGGGCCTCACCGCATTCTGGAAGCACACTCCAGTTCAGTATGTGGGTCTGCCTGGGCTGGAGCCGGGATTCAATCCTCGGGGCTTCAAAGCAAGCGCTTAACCCGCTGAGCCATCCCGGCTTTCCCCCAGAATTTTTTCAGTTTGTCTTTATTGCTAGATGTTTAAGCCCTTTGTTCTTGGTTTAAAACATCACTTGAGAATTTAACAGTGTAATATTTTCTATCTTTCATGCTTCTTATAAAGTTAGAAACTCAAAGTTCAGGAAGCACCCAATAGCCTAAGGATTAGGTTGGCATTGGTAGATTTGGAGTATAAAGGTTATCTCTTTAATGCTAGCCCTCGCTCCAATCAGCAAACTGAATTTCTTATCACATTTCTTATCACAATAAATTCCAATGTGACAGTGTACTCTCAAAAAGCATTTAATCACAGTGCAAGTCATAAGACAGGTTATTAATAAGTGATTATTTTTCATCACAAAAACTTGCTATAATCAAAGCTATTGTTTATATTACAAGAAATGTTCTTCTTCTTAAAATGAAGTTTGTTCCTGTTGTCTATACAGTTTGAGTAAGTATGTGTAATCAGGATGTAACACTGAATGAAATGACAAAGACAACATACCAGGCAATTTTCAAATATCAACCCACAACATTTTTCTTTCTCCGTCTCAAATACTGCTATAGACACACACACACACACACACACACACACACACACACACACAGTGAAAGAACACACTCTGAGAAACCTGAAAGGAAAATACTAGAAGTGGAAAATCATAGAAATGGAAAAAAACTTAGAGACACATAAATACTTTGATCCACAAAAGATAGTCAAGACCTAGAAAATTGTTTGGCCCAAGGTCATAGTGGAAGTCAAGGGAAGAACAGAGCTAGAGCTTAGGTTTATAGACCACAGGTTCAATGTTGACCTATCATGAGTTTGTCTGTAAAGTTAGGTGCACACATTGGTTTCCTGTCTAGGGATTACATTAACTAATGCAAGTGGTGAACAGAATGTCACCTGATCAGGTGTGGGGAAAAGCAAAATGACAAATGTGAAGAACATGAAAAGGAGAGAATGGGGATTTCTTTCGGATTCTTATCTTATTCACCAGAAAACATGCCCCTAAAATGTGGTTCTTCAAGGTTGTAGTAATCCTATGATTCTAGTTCATGTTCCAGACATGGACAGAAGTGTTCTCTAGACACTTGCATCTAAATAAACTAATATTTACTGCTGCCACCACGACTACCATTCTTCTTGGGCTTCTATGCTTGGACACGGGTAAGGCCATAACCAGACCTGGAAACCTCAGCCTGAGGATGATGTGGGCCCTTGATGATGGCTTTCTCAGCAAACACTGTTGTTCTTTTTTTTTTTAAGATTTATTTTTATTCTTTTTGAGAGAGAGAGAGAGAGATAAAGAGACAGAGAGAAGGGAGAGAGCCCAGAACAGTCTCCATAGTTGCACATCATTGGTTTTTCCACATAGTTTGGTTCCACAGGTGGACGCGGGGTTGCACAGGGCAGGAACTAAGCCGGGGTCTCACCCCAGTGAAAACTGAACTGGGGGCACTCCCCAGCTCAGCATATGGGTCCACATGGGCCAGGGCCGGGATTTGATCCTTGGTCCCCAGGGCTGCTAAGCGAGCTCTTAACCCACTGAGCCATCCCGGCTTCCCCCACTGTTGTTCTTGAGAAAACATGGACATATTCATCTCTTAGGGAAGATCAGTGAGAACTGAGTCTCTCCTTCCTTTTAGGGTTATTAAAGGTCACGGTATAGGAGAAGTGGGGTGTTTTTACACAATAATAACACAGAAAAATCTATAAAGAAAATTAAAAATTATGTTCAAGGTACACAAGTACAAAACAAAGAAGGTATTTGCAAGGACACATACAAACAAAAACAATACATATTAAATGCATCTAAAATATTCTTTTGGTCAAAGAAGGAAATAGAATTAACAATAAAAAAAACAAATAGAAAAAATAAACAATACATTTTTAAACTATTTATTTAGGGAAGTAGTAATGACAGAGGTAGTATTGCACTACAAGAAATATCAATGCATCATACACTACATCTCTTGACCTGACTACACAAAGAACTCAGATATCAAAGACTGCATTCAACCAGGAGAGAGCTGGAAGTGAAAGGAAAAAAAAAACAAACAATATCAGCTGAAACAAAAGTTTGGGTCACTTGGATTTACTTTAATTCATAAGGTATCACAGGTGGTTATAAAATTACCCCTTTGATTTTCTTTTTATAATCAGCATAATGACAATTTGTATGTACAGGACAAGTGGTGGTTGTGACAGAGAAGAAAGAAAACCCAGGAAAATGAGGAGGTGTCTCAAATTAAGCCTAGTGTTTTATCCTAATAAGTATGTGGAAAGAACAAAGACCGAGGCAAGAGGAACCAGGAAGCCAAATCCCAGAGACTAGAGACTTTCTGGCAATAAGGGCTTTTTCCTTTGCAGGATTAACGTACATATTTAGAAAATTCAACAGCAAGTTTACTTTTTTTAAATTTTTTTATTGTTAAATTTATTGGGGTGACATTGGTTGATAACAACTACATTGTTTCCAGGTGCACAATTCTATATTAAATTGTCCATGCATTGCATTGTGTGCTCACCACCCAGAATCAGCTCTCTTTCCATCATTGTATATTTGATGCCCATCCCTACTCCACCCACCCCAACTCTCTCACCCGCCTCCCCCCTTACCCTTAGGTAACCACTAAACTATTAACTGTGTCCATGTGTTTTTGTTTATTTGTTACTTTCAGTTTATTCCACTTATGAGTGAGGTGATATGTTTCTTCATTCTTTCAATTTGACTTATTTTGCTTAATAAGATGTTTTCAAAGTCCATCCATGTTGTCACAAATTGCTGTATTTCATCTTTTCTTATTGCTGAGTAGTATTCCATTGTATAAATGTACCACAACTTCTTTATCCAGTCATCTATCAGAGGACACTTTGGTTGATTCCACAACTTGGCCACCGTGAACAGTGCTGTACTGAACAAGTTTACTATTTTAGGTGACATTAAAACAAAATAAAACATGGGAAATAGTCATACCCCTCAAAATATATGGAATCTTTAGAATCTAAAAGGGGTTGTTGTCATAACACTTAAAGTTTAATGCAACTTTCAGCAAACAGTTTTATTTTATACACCCTCCACCTTCCCCCTCACTCCACAAGGAGTCTGGTTTCATCCGGTTCAGTCTTGTTCATACATAAGGTATTAGCTCACTCTGCTTCCCCCTTGGCCTCTGGCCTTGAGAGGGACTCTTCAAGTAATCATGTAGGAGGAGCGCATCAAAGGAACCCTTCAGTCTTTCCACTTACCCCTGAGATGCCACACCAGCTCACCCAGCAACAATTCATTCAAGAACCTGGTGTGGAAACCAGAGGGTCCTGGGCAAGGGTCGTGATCCAGGTTTGGCTAAATTCCACCCTTCCTGGGACATAATGACAACCACCTTTGCAGAGTGACACTAGAGAAAATTAATCTAGCTCCAAGAGGATTCTTGATAGTAAGTAACAGAGGTCCCAAATAGTCCTTGTGCACCATGGCTGTACATTAAAATCAGCTGGGGAGAATTTTAAAAATACCCGCACTCAGGCTCACCCCAAACTCATTAAATCAGAATCTCTGAGGGTGAATACTGGTGTGGGTATTATTAAAAGCCCTCCTGTAATTGTATATTATAGCCAAGGGTGAGAACTAGTATTCTAGACAATCCAAGGAACAGATAAATAATATAATCGATAATAGTTGCTTCTTAAAGGTGGTTTTCTAACAAAACATTTAATTTGCAACTAATCTAGGCAGTTAAAATGAAGAATTAACCACCGGCTTTGTCTTACTGCACTTTTGAGGTCAGAGCTGGTGTGAATATATAAAGTGGCACATTGCGCAGGCTGAGAAAAATGGGATAGAGAAAGATGTTCAGAGAAGTGGGTTGGAGTCAGAAAAATGGAAGTACCCCAACTTCTGAGAGCAGGGACTGTGTCTTGTTTATCTTTGAATTCCCATCTTCTCATCTAGACAATGCCCAGAATGGATTTACCCCAACTACCACATGAGATTGAATTGTCAGGGTAAACTTCTTTTTGTCTGAATTTGTCCAATGGATCTAGATTCTAGAGGGCTTTCCTTCTGAAAACTAGCAT
>PVKE010027121.1:0-21818 GCA_004027555.1 Craseonycteris thonglongyai | reverse complement strand
TAGGTCTCTGTGTCTTTGTAACTTTCAGTTTTATATTCCACCTATAAGTGAGGTCATATTTTTCCGGATTCTTTCATTCTGACTTATTTCGCTTAATAAGATAGTCTCTAGGTCCATCCATGTTGCCATAAATGACTGTATTTCATCATTTCTTATCGCTGAGTAGTATTCCATTGTGTAAATGTACCACATCTTCTTTATCCAGTCATCTATCGAAGGGCATTTTGGTTGTTTCCATGTTCTGGCCACTGTGAACAGTGCTGCGATGCATTCATAATCTTGTGCAACCATTACCACCAACTGTCTCATAACTCCTTTCATCTTTAAAACTGAATTTCTATACCCATTAAATTATAACTCCCTTTTCTTCGACCCCTGGCAATTACCATTCTACTTTTTGTCTCTATGATTTTGACTACTCTCAGTATCTCATAGAAATGAAATTATATGGTATTTTTTTTTTTACTGGCTTATTTCACTTAGTATACTATCCTCAAGTTGTAGAATATGTCAGAATTTCCTTTCTTTTTAAGGCTGAATAATATTCCACCACACACACCACATTTTGCTTACCTGTTTATCTATCAGTGGACACTTGAGTTACTTCCACATTTTGGGTATTGTCAATAACACTGCTGTGAACATGGATAGATGAGTATCTCTTTGAGACTCTTCTTTCAATTTTTAGGGTATGTACCCAGAAGTGTAATTGCTGGATCATATGATAATTCTATTTTTATATATTTGAGGAATCACTATACTGTTTTCCACAATGGTTGGACCATTTTACATTCTTACCAACAGTGTACAAGCATTCCACTTTCTCCATATTGTTGCCAACAGTTTTTTTTTTTTTTTTTTAAGCTTGTGTTATGTTCCCTGACAGGTAAATATTTTCAGACTTTTTTATTGTTAAATTTATTGGGGTAATATTGGCTGATAACAATTACATTGTTTCCATGTGTACAATTCTACATTACATTGTCTATGTATTGCATTATGTGCTCGCTACCCAGAATCAGCTCACTTTCCATCACCATATATTTGATGCCCTTTCCCTACTGCCCTTCCCTCCCAGTTCCCCCACCCACCTCCCCTCTTACCCTAAGGTAACCACTAAACTATTGACTGTGTCCATAAGTTTTTGTTTCTTTGTTACTTTCAGTTTTATATTCCACCCATGAGTGAGGTCATATGTTTCTTGATTCTTTCAGTCTAACTTATTTTGCTTAATAAGATGTTTTCAAGGTCCATCCGTGTTGTCACAAATTGCTGTATTTCATCTTTTCTTATTGCTGAGTAGTATTCCATTGTGTAAATGTACTACAACTTCTTTATCCAGTTATTTATCAAAGGACACTTTAGTTGTTTCCACAATTTTCAGGCTTTTTGATAGTAGCCATCCTCATGGGTATGAATGTGAGGTAGTGTCTCATAATTTTGATTTGCATTTTCATAATGATTCATTATGTTGCACATCTTTTCTTGTGTTGGCCATTTGTATGTGTTCTTTAGAGAACTGTTTATTCAAGTACTTTGCCTATTTTTGAATCAGGCTGTTTATTTTTGTTGTACAGTTTTAAGAATTCTCTATATATTCTGGGTATTAATACCTTGTCAGATATATGAAAATATGCATTTTCTCCTATTCTGTGGTTTAGATTTTTACTTTGTTGGTATTATCTTTTGATGCACAAATGTTTTTAATTTTCATGAAGTTCAGTTTGTCTATTTTGTTGTTGCCTGTGTTTTTGGTGTCATATCCAAGAAATAGTTGTCAAATTTAATGTTGTGAAGCTTTTGCCTTATGGTGTCTTCTAAAAGTTTCACAGTTTTAGCTCTTAAAATTAGGTGGTTTTCCATTTTGAGGTAATTTTTGTGTATGTTGTTAGAGAAGGGTCTGATTTCATTCTTTTTCATGTAGATAATTCAGTTTTCCCAGCACCACATGTTGAAAGACTGTCTTTTCCCCATTGAATGGTCTTGGCACCACTGTAAAAAATATTTTGAGGGGAAGCTGGGATGGCTCGGTGGGTTGAGTGCTCACTTTGTAGCGCCGGGGACCGGGGATCGAATCCCGGCCCGGGCCCGTGCGAAACCATATGCTGAACTGGGAGCTCCCCCAGTTCAGTTTTCTCTCTGTCTCTGTCTCTGTATCTCTCTCTCTCTCTGTCGAAATAAAAAATATATATATTTAAAAAAAGAAAAAGAAAATTAAAGTTACAATTATAAAAAAAAAAGAAAAAAAATATTTTGACCATACATGTGAGAGTTTATTTCTGGCTTCTCTATACTGTTTCATTGGTCTATATGTCTGTCTTTATGCCAGTACACACTGTTTTGACTATTGTAACTTTGAAGTAAGTTTTGAAATCAGGAAGTGTAAATTCTCAGCTTTTTTCGTTTTTGTTTCAAGATTATTTTCAAGATTGTATTTGGGGTTCCTTGAGATTCTATATGAATTTTAAGACAGGTTTTCTGTTTCTATAAAATAAGCCATTGAAATTTTTATAATGTGCTCAATTTGTAGTTTTTTGTTACTTTCTATTTAATTTGTATGACAGCTTTACAGTATTAGAAATTCTTTGACCAACAGTGAAGTGTATGCTGACCCCAGATAAGAACAGTTTTCAAATGGTGACTGTGAGAACCCATACTACAGAAATAACTCTGTTCCATTCCTCTGTGATCTACTGAAAGCTCTCATGGGTTAACCTAAATGACACTGAGGGGAGAAAAGTCTTTACTCACTAATTAGTTTGTACTAAGCTTGGACATTCATTCACATGCCATATAATTTCATCATCATCATTACTGTAAATAATAATAACAACAGTAACATTGACTGAACTGCTACGCAATAACTTCCCTTTAACTTCTAGGAACTTGCACAGTGTAATTATCCTCATCAATGAAACTGAGGCCCATGTATTATTCTCTTCCATTTCTACTTGTGCTCCTTACCAGAAAGATATGAAAATGGCAGTAGAAATTATTTCTATTAGGAAAAACAGGATCCTATCTTTTCTAGCATCCCTCTTTATCACCCTGAAAATCTTACCCTTACATCTAACATGGACCAACATCTGTAAATAACCAAATGAAACAATACAAAATTTACACTTTAACATGACCACCCTATGTAAAGAGTTAGTTGGTAGTGGATGGCCTCACAAGGTTATGATGATGGATAACTTCTATTAAAAGCTTGTCCAGATTAATCACTATGTACTTTGAAACTCCTGAGTTATTTTTTAAGATTTATTTGTATTGTTTTTGACAGAGACAGAGAGAGACAGAGAGAAGGGGGAGGACCCAGAGTAGTCTCCATAGTTACACCTCATTAATTTTCTACATAGTTTCATTCAGGGCAGGAACCAGTTGGGAGGCCTCTCACATAGGTTTCCCCAGTAAGAACCAAACTGGGGCACATCCCAGTTTAGCAGATGGGCCACACCGGCTGGGGCTGGGATTCTATCCTTGGACCCTGGAGCTGTAAGATGAGTGCTCAACCCGCTGAGCCATCCTGGCATCTCCCTGAGGTTATTCCTCCAAAGTGTCTGCCAGTAGTTTGGTTATTTATTGAGCATGATACTCTGAAAGACTAAACTTCTGTTTCAGATGCTCTGTGTAAGTTTTATATATTCTAACTCATCAAATCCTGTTAAGAATTTTAGAGTGTTGCTACTATTAAGTTCCCCCTTTTACAAATGAGGAAAGTGTAGCACAAAGAAATAAAGTAACCCCAAGTAGTACTGATGGTAAGTGGTTGGGGCCAGGGTGTCAGTGAAGGAAGGTTTCCTCCTGCAGCCAATGCTTGTGGAGGAATGTCGGGGAACTAGTTGCTTACTTCACTAGGGAGTGTGAATGGAGGAGAGGATAGGAAGGGTAGGAAAAAGAGCATAGAGGATACATTGAGATGTTCCATGTTTCATATGCACTGTAGTAAATTTCCCAGGGAATGACTGCAGTGTCCATGTGTACTTTAGAGAAGGCAAGGTTTGCATTAGGAATGAAGGACCTGTAGTTAGGGGCCAGCATCATCCCGACCTTGCACCAATGGACAAGAACAGGAAGGAACCTGGGTAAGTCTAAGAGTGATGGCTACATTCAAAGGAGCTTACTATTTTTATTTGTCCATCAGTTTTGCTGTTATCTTTATGTCCTATTTAAAAAAAAAAAATGAAATTCTTGAGAGTGGACAAAAGACATAAGAGATACCAATTCTAATTTGGGCTCCATTTGTATTATATATGCCATAATGATTGCATACTTTAGTTTCCTCATTTGCACAGTATTTTGTTTCTCCTGACTAATTTCTTGCAGAAATGAAAGGAGGTAGTGTGGAATGAAGAAAAGTGTATCATACTGAAAAATAAGACATTTTAAAGTTTTTGAGTTCAAATTTTTTTTTTTAATATTATTATATTTTATTGTTAAATTTAATGGGGTGACATTGGTTGGTAACAATTAGTTTCCCGATGTACAACTCCACATCACATCACCCATGCATTGCATTATGTGCCCACCTCCCAGAATCAGGTCCCCCTCCAACACCATATATCTGGTGCCCACTCCCTACTCCCCCCACAACTCTCTCTCCCCCCTCCTCCCTCGAGTTCAAATTTTTGATGCAGGATGTCTTGAAGTAAGCTTATCAGGTCTTCCTTGGGCATAGAAGACCATGAACTGTGGGACTTTTTTCTTATTCTCAAATTTATTTATTTAGGGGATGGTAGGATAGCTCACCAGGTTGAGCACTCACCTTGCAGCCTTGGGATCTTAGGATTGAATCCTGGCCCTGGCCCTGTGGACCCATATACTGAACTAGGCTGTGGCCCCCAGTTTGGTTCTCGCCTGGGCAAACTTCCCATGTGGGAGGCCTCAAGTTCAGCCCCCAGCTCATGGGGATGTGCCTCCCATGCGGGAGGCCCCCTGCCCTGTTCTTGCCCCGTGCAGCCCCTCTTCCATCTGTGTGGAATGAAACTATGTCAAAAACTGATAACATGCAGCAGTGGAGACTGTTCTGGGCCCTCCCCCTTCTCTCTGTCTCTCTCTCTGTCAAAAACAATGAAGTGAATTAAAAAAAAAATTTATTTAATATGTATCTTTCTATCTATATCTGTCTATCTATCTGTCTGTCTGTCATCATCCTCTGTCTATCTATCTATCTATCTATGTATCTACCAGTATCTATCTATCTATCTATCTATCTATCTATCTATCTATCTATCTATCTATCTATCATCATCCTCTGTCATCTATCTACCTATCTATCATCTATCTATCTATCTATCTATCTATCTATCTATCTATCTATCTATCTATCTATCATCATCCTCTGTCATCTATCTATCTAATGTAGAACTGTTGTGAGCTTAGTATTATATGCTATACCAAGAATACCAGTCTTTTTTTAATTTTATTCATTTACAAAGGCCATAGGGAATATACTGGAGGTGAATTTGGGCCTTCTGGTTTGGCCTTAGTAAAGCCCAGATTTGGTTCTCCCTAGTCAGGATATAGGCCAGTTTCTGCCATGGGAAGGTAGCACCTGTTGTAAAGTCTCTGTTTTGCAGGTCTCAAGGAATCATTTCTTTGCAGTGAAGTTCAGTGTGTCCTATGGCATAGCTCTGTGTCTTTCCTTCATCATAGCAATTTTGGAATATTGGAGAGCCAGTCATGTTTGAGAGACTAATTAATTGACTTGTTCTCTCAGCATTTATTTAATGAATATGCTTGTATTTTTATTAATTTATTTGTTTGTTTTTGCATTTAATGTCCCCTGGGGGCAGCCCCCCCCCCCCCAGGCAACCACAAAACCACTGACTGTCCATGAGTCTTTGTTTCTTTGTTCCTTTCAGTTTTTAAAAAAAAAAAAATTTTTTTTAATATATTTATTTATTTATTTATTTATTTATGACAGAGAGAGAGATACAGAGAGAGAACTGAACTGGGGGAGCTCCCAGTTCAGCATATGGTTCCGCACGGGCCAGGGCCACGATTCGATCCCCGGTCCTCAGCGCTGCAAAGTGAGCGCTTAACCCACTGAGCCATCCCGGCTTCCCCTCCTTTCAGTTTTATATTTCACCTATGAGTGAGGTCATATGTTTCTTGATTCTTTCAGTCTGACTTATTTTGCTTAATAAGATGTTTTCAAGGTTCATCCATGTTGTCACAAATTGCTATAATTCATCTTTTCTTATTGCTGAGTAATATTCCATTGTGTAAATGTACCACAACTTCTTTATTCAATCTTCTATCGAAGGACACTTTGGTTGTTTCCATGACTTGGCCACTGTGAACAGTGCTGTGATGAACATTGGGGTACATATATCTTTGTGAATTAAGGTTTTCAGAGTTTTGGGGTAGATACCAAGAAGAGGAGTTTCTGGGTCATACGGCAATTCCATTTCTAATTTTTTGAGGAATCTCCATACTACCTCCATAGTGGTTGTACCAGTTTACATTCCCACCAGCAGTGTATGAGGACTACTTTTTGTCCACAGCCTCTTCAGCACTTGTTACTCCTTGTCTTGTTCATTATAGCCATTCTAACAGTTGTGAGATGGCATCTCATTGCGGTTTTTATTTGCATCTCCCTAATTGCTAGTGATATGGAGCATTTTTTCATGTGTCTGTTGTATGTCTTCAGGAGAGAATTGTCTATTTAGGTCTTCTGCCCATTTTTTTTTTTTTAATATATTTTTTTGTCTATTTTTAATTTTGACAGAGAGAGAGATACAGAGACAGAGACACAGAGAGAACTGAACTGGGGGAGCTCCCAGTTCAGCATATGGTTCCGCACGGGCCCGGGCCGGGATTCGATCCCTGGTCCCCGGCACTGCAAAGTGAGCGCTTAACCCACTGAGCCATCCTGGCTTCCCCTGCCCATTTTTTAATTGGATTATTTGTTTTTGTTGTTGAGTTGTATGAGTTCTTTATGTATTTTAGATATTAGCCCCTTATGAGAGGCATTGTTTGCAAATATATTCTCCCATTTGGTTGGTTTTCTTTTTACTTTGTTGATGGTGTCCTTTGCTGTGTAGAAGCTTTTTAGTTTGATAAAATCCCATTTGTTTATTTTTGCTTTTACTTCCCTTGCCTTTGAGGTCAAGTTCATAAAGTGCTCTCTGAACCCAAGGTCTATAAGTTTAGTACCAATGCTTTCTTCTTTGCACTTAATTGTTTTGGGTTTTATGTGGAGGTCTTTAATCTACTTTGAGTTAATTTTGGTATATGGTGAGAGTTCACAGTCCAGAATCATTCTTTTGCATGTGTTTTTCCAATTTTCCCAGCACCGTTTACTAAAGAGGCTTTCTTTTCTCCACTATATTTTTTGCTCCTTTGTCAAAGATTATCTGTCCATATGTTTGTGGGTTTATTTCTGGGTTTTCGATTCTGTTCCATTGGTCTATGTGTCTATTTTTTTGCCAATACCAAGCTATTTTGATTATTGATGCTTTGTAGAATAGACTGAAGTCTGAGAGCGTGATGCCTCCAGCCTTATTCTTTTTTTTGGAGGATTGCTTTGGCAATTCAGGGTCTTTTGTGGTTCCATATGAATCTGATAATTATATCTATTTCTCAAAAGAATGTCGGGGATTTTTATTGAAATTTTATTAAATCTGTATATTGCTTTGGGTAATATGGCCATTTTAACTATATGTATTCTAGTTCATGAACATGGAATATCTTTCCATTTTTTTGTATCTTCAATTTCTTTTAATAGTGTCTTATAGTTTTCCGTGTATAAGTCCATTACGTTCTTCATTAAATTTATTCCTAAGTATTTTATTCTTTTTGTTGTGATCGCAAAAGGTATTGTTTCTCTCATTTCTTTTTCTGAAGTTTCATTGTTTGCATATAAAAATGCTGTAGATTTTTGTACATTGATTTTGTATCCTGCAACTTTACTATATTCATTTATTATTTGTAATAGTTTTCTGGTGGAGTCTTTAGGGTTTTCTATATAAAGGATCATGTCATCCTCAAAAAGTGACAGTTTAACTTCTTCATTCCCAATTTGGATGCCTTTTATTTATTTTTCCTGCCTGATGGCTATGGCTAGAAATTCCAGCACTATATTGAATAGCAGTGATGACAGTGGACATCCCTATCTTGTTCCTGATTTTAGAAGAGAAGGTTTCAGTTTTTCCCCATTCAGTATGACATTTGCTGAGGGTTTGTCATATATGGCTTTTATTATGTTGAGGTATTTTCATTCTATATCCATTTTGTTAAGTGTTTTGATCATAAATGGATGTTGTATCTTGTCAAATGCTTTTTCTGCATCAGTTTATATAATCATTTGGTTTTTATCTTTTATTTTGTTTACGTGGTATATCACATTGATCGATTTGAGTATGTTGAACCATCTTTGTGTCCCTGGGATGAATCCCACTTGATCATGATGTATAATCTTTTGTAATGCGTTGTTGTATTCTATTTGCTAGTGTTTTATTTACGATTTTTGCATTGGTGTTCATGAGAGATATTGGTTGATGATTTTCCTTTTTTGTGATGTCCTTGCCAGGCCTTGGTATGAGGGTAATGTTGGACTTGTAGAATGATTTGGGAAGTATTGCTTCTTCAATTTTTTGGAAAAGTTTGAGGAGGATAGGTGTTAGTTCCTCTTTGAAAGCCTGGTAAAACTCGTGAGACCATCTGGACCTGGACTCTTACTTTTGGGGAGGTTTTGGATGATTGTTTCAGTTTCCTTACTGTTGATTGGTTTGTTTAGGTTATCCAGTTCTTCTTGATTCAGTCTAGGTAGACTATATGTTTCTAAAAACTTGTCCATTTATACTAAGTTGCCAAATTTGGTGGCATATGATCCTTCATAGTATTCTTGTATGATCCTTTGTATTTCTATGGTATCAGTTGTAATTTCCCCTCTTTCATTTCTACTTTGGGTTATTTGTGTATTTTCTCTTTTTCCCTTGGTGAGCCTAGCCAGGGGTTTGTCAATTTTATTAATTTCTTCGAAGAACTAGCTCTTTGTTGCATTAATTTTTTCTATAGTTTTTCTGTTCTCTATTTCATTTAGTTCTGCTTTAATTTTTATTATTTGCTTCCTTCTGCTGACTTTGGGTGTTTTTCTTCTTTTTCTAGTTCTTGAAGTTGTAATATTAGGTTGTTTACTTGTGATTTTTCTTGTTTCTTGAGATAGGCCTGTAGTGATATAAATTTTCCCCTTATTACTGCTTTTGCTGCATCCCAGTATTTTGGTATGTTGTACTTCCATTGTCATTTGATTTTATGTATTTTTTCATCTATTCTTTTATTTCGTCCTTAATCCAGTCATTTTTAAAGATTTATTTTTTTTGTTGTTTTTGACAGAGACAGAGATACAGAGACAGAGAGAAGGGGGAGGAATCAGAACAGTCTCCATAGTTGCACATCATTCGTTTTTCCACATAGTTTCAGTCCACAGGTGGGAGTAGGGCTGCACAGGGCAGGAACTGGGCCGGGGTCTCACCCAGGTGAGAACTGAGCTGGAGGCATTCACCAGTTCAGCATATGGGTCCACATGGGCCAGGTCTGGGATTCGATCCTTGGTCCCCGGGGCTGCAAAGTGAGCACTTAACACCCACTGAGCCATCTCAGCTTCCCCTAATCCAGTCATTTTTAAAAATAAGATAACTGTTTAATCTCCATGTATATGTGGTTTTTCCTGCTTTATTTTTGTGGTTGATCTCCAATTTCAAAGCTTTGTGATCAGAGAATACAGTTGGTATGATTTCAATCTTATTTTTTTTTTTTTTAAGGTTTGTTTTTATTGTTTTTGACAGAGAGAGAGAGAGATACAGAGACAGAGAAAAGGGGGAGGGCCCGGAACAATCTCCATAGTTGCACATCATTGGTTTTTCCACATAGTTTCATTCCACATGTTGGCGAGGGTCTGCACAGAGCAGGAACTAGGCCGGGGTCTTCACCCCGGTGAGAACTGAACTGGGGGCACTCCCCAGTTCAGCATATGGGTCCGCACGGGCTGGGGCCAGGATTCGATCCTCAGTCCCCGGGGCTACAGAGTGAGCACTTAACCCACTGAGCCATCCCGGCTTCCCCAATCTTCTTAAATTTGATGACACTAGCTTTGTGTCACAGCATGTGGTCTATCCTTGAAACTGCTCCATGCGCACCAGAAAAGAATGTATAGTCCTGTGTTGTAGGATGAAATAGCCTGTAGATGTCAACTATGTCCAATTGCTGTAATGTATCATTTAAAGCTGATATTTCCTTATTTATTTTCTGTTTGGGTGATGTACCCATGGCTATCAGTGGGGTGTTTAAGTCTCCTACTATAATTGTGTTTGTCGATTTCTCCTTTGAGATCTGTTAGTAGTTGCTTTGTAAATTTTGGTTCTTCTTTGTTGGGGGTATATACCGTATTTTCCGGCGTATAAGACGACCGGGCGTATAAGACGACCCCCTAATTTTACAGTTAAAACATAGGTTTAGGCCTATATTCGCTGTATAAGACTACAGCCTCTTAGTCTTATACAGCGAATATAGGCCTAAACCTATGTTTTAACTGTAAAATTAGGGGGTCGTCTTATACGCCCGGTCGTCTTATACGCCGGAAAATACGGTATATTAATAAGTGTAATATCTTGTGGTATTGTTCCCTTTATCATTATGAAATATCTATCTTTGTCTCTAATTATTTTTTTGATCCTGCATTCTGCTTCGTCAGATATAAGTATGGCTATAGTCACTTTTCTGTGGGTGCCATTTGCTTGGAGTATTTTTTTCTACCCTTTCACTTTGAGTCTGTGTTGGTCCTTGTGGCTGAGGTGTGTCTCTTGTAGACAGCACAGCATAAGGTGGGTTTTTGTTCTTCGATCCAGTTTGCTACTCTGTGTCTTTTTATTGATGAGTTCATTCCATTTACATTTAGGGTGATGATTGATATATGACGGTTTCCTATAGCCATTTTATGTTTTGTTTTTCGGTAGCTCTTATTTATTTATTTATTTAAAAGATTTATTTTTATTGTTTTGACAGACAGTGAGAGAGATACAGAGACAGGGACAGAGAGAAGCGGGAGGGCCCCAAACCTCTATGGAAGTCTCCATAGTTGTACATCGTTGGTTTTTCCACACAGTTTCACTCCACAGGTGGGCATGTGGCTGCACAGGGCAGGAACTGGGCTGGGGTCTCACCTCGGTGAGAACTGAACTAGAGGTACTCCCCAGTTCAGCATATGAGTCCACACGGGTCGGGGCCAGGATTCGATCCTCAGTCCCCGGGGCTGCAAAGTAAGTGCTTAACCCACTGAGCCATCCTGGCTTCCCAGTAGCTCTTTTTTTAATTGCTTCTTTCCTTTTTCATTCCCGTCGGTTATTTTAGTTTGATGGTATTTATGACTGTTTTTTCTGTTATGTGTCCTAGTTTTAGGTTCTTTTTCAGTGGTTACCATAAACTTTATATAAAAGAAAATTTTATATATGCAGAGGTTCCTTTTCTTAAAGGTGTTTTTTACCTCCATTCTCATTGGAAATTTAAACCTTTACTTCCTCCCCTTTTATGTTTTTGTTGTCCTTATTTATTTTTACTTTTTGTTTCAGGTCCGATCACCTCCTTCAGTATGTCTTGAAATGCTGGCCTTGGCTGGACTTTTACAGACATACAGAAATTGAAAGAATTCTCCAACACAATGCTTGTATTTTTGGTCTTCTAAATTCAACATTTCCAAAAACTGAATTCATAATCCTTCCCTCAAAACTTATACCAACTGCATATTATTTTGTTTCACTTGGTGGTTATTCAGACTAAAAACTTCAGAGTTATTCTTGATTCTTCTCTTTTTCTCATAGCACATATCCAGGTTTTTACACATACTCCTGATCTGCCTTTGAAATGTATATTGAACCTAATAACCTCTTACCTACATTACTTCCCTACAATCATTTGCCGCCTGCTTTGTGCCACCATCATCATCCTTAACCTTGAATGAGTACAATAAACTAACTAGTCTCGCTCCTTCCACCTTTGCAATGTGTGTTACATTTTTAGCAGAGCAGGCAGGCTGACCTTTAGTTTTTGGTATCCAAACTGTGTTTATTGGAATGGTTCCTCACTCACCTTGATTCAGGGTGCTTTTCGTGCTTCTTCCTTCTGAAGGAGCATCCTTCTCTGAGCCTTGCTTTTAATCCCATAGATTGACAGAGTACAGTGGATCAATCAATACACAAAACTACCATTTGTGTATGGCTACAGACAGTGGTGATTTTCGCAGGGGTCTCCAAACTTTTCAGCCTGCGGGCCGCATTAACTATCAAACAGCAGTTTGGGGGCCGACTACACACTCAAGGTCCAAATAAAAAAGAATCAAAACATAGATGTTGTTTTTAATTATTTATTTAATATTATTTTATTCAGATAAAAAGGTCTCCATGGGCCGGATGGGAGGGCCTCTGTTTGGAGACCCCTGTCCTGGGTATTTCACATCCGTGAAGTAAATTGGGGCTCTGCACCAGGTGTATCTTCTTATGTTTCCTCTTCTCTTCTGGAGAGGGATGAAGGAAATTCTTAGTGAGAGGCATGTTGTTGTTTTGTTTTTTGTTTTTTTGTGGGGAGGTTGTCACTGCTGGAAAGCCAGGTTGACTTTTTAAAAATAAGTTAGGTTATAACACTGATAAAAATAAGTGAGGTATAGAAATGGCGAATAAATGAAATATGTGCAGGTGAAATGATTGTATTTTTGTAAAACTTTCAAAGTATCAAGTGAAAAATAATTTGAAACAAAAACATCTGTTGCGTGATTATAGAATTAATACACAAAAATATATTTTTATACTTTTCTATGAGCTAAGAACCACAGATGATAAATCAACAACAATATAAACCAAACAGAATACAGCCACATATTGAGAGAGTAGTACAAATGGGGTTATTCCAAGATGAAGTATAGTTTAGAATTAGGAAATCTGTTAATATGATTTACCATGCTCCCCACAGCTGCTTCCCAGAGGGTTTCTGTTGTTTGCTTAGCAACTCCAGACCAGCTAAACAAATGACTTCTGCTGTCTCGTGGCTGAACCACACCTCCTCAAATGAGGTCTGATCCTTACAAATTTTTTCTTCCTTGGGTACTCTTCAATCAGCTCTACAATACCATATGGAGCTTTCTTATATCTTACAGATACTCTTTTATCATAGTTAATAATTCTTATATGTACAACTTCTCCTGTTTAACTTACTGTGTGGTTTTAATCTTTTGATTGAACCCAGACCAATATACTGTATTAATAGATTTTGGATAAATTCTTTATGGTTATTTTCATAGAAGCGAAAAATGCATTTGCAAAATCTAACATTCATTCTTCTTTTATTATTTTTTTATGAATTGAAGTATAACACACATAGGAAAGTATACAAATCATAAGTGTACAGCTGAAAGAATTACCTCAAAGTAAACATAATTGTTTAGCCACCATCCAGTTCTAGTAATAGAACTTTGCTCAGAAGTACCCCTGCCCACTTTACCTCCTTCCCAAAAGGCATCCACTATCTTGACTAATTTTTTTTTTAAAGATTTATTTTGTTCAAGAGAAGGTAAGAGAGAGAGAGAGAGAGAGAGAGAGAAAGGGGGGAGGGTCCAGAGCAGTCTCCATAGTTGTACATCATTAGTTGTGACATAGTTTCATTCTACACAGTTGGATGTGGGGCCTTCCAGGGGAGGAACCGAATTGGGGTCTCTTACATGGAAGGCAAGAACCATCACCATTGAGCCATCCTGGTAGTTACCAGTTGCTCCACAGTTCAGCATATGGATTTGCATGGGCTGGGACCAAGAATCGAACCCCAGACCTTGCAGTTGTGAGGCATGTGCTCCCTCCATTGTTTTTGAACTTTAAACAAATCAAATTATATAGTGTGTATTTCTGTTGTCTCTGGCTTCTCTGGTTCATCTTTGTGCGATTGTCCACATCATTCCATGGAGTAGTGATTTGTTCATTTTCTTTTGTGTGTCCTGTCCCACTCTATAAATCTATCTCAACTTACTTTTATATTTTGCTGTTGATGGATATTTGGGTTCTTTCTAGTATGGCTCTATTACAAATAATGCTAGTAATGAATACTCTTACATGTGTCTTGGTGTTTATGTGTGTATAGTTCTGTTGGAGTTATATGTAGGAATGTTAATAACTGGGTCACTGTGCGTGCTTGCCTTAAACTTTACTAGATATTGTCAAAAAAGATTTCCAAAGTTTTGTATTCCCATCATCAGGGCTTGAGAGTTCCAGTTATTCTATTGGTATTTTCAGTCTTTAAAATTTTTGTTTAGCTATAATTGTGGGTGAATGATGGTATGTCATTATAGTTTTAAGTGTATTTTTTTTTTACCATGACCACTAATGAAGTTAAGCATTTTTAAAATAATTTTATTTTATTTTTACTTTATTGTTTGAGAGAGTGAGAGAGAGAGCGAGAGAGGAGGATGGAAGGCCCAGAGCAGTCTCCATAGGTATATGTCATTAGTTATGAAATGGTTTCATTCAACACAGGTGGATGTGGGGCCACATGGGGCAGGAACTGAACCAGGAGACTCCTGCAATGGAGGCAAGAATCTTTGCTGCTGAGCCATCTCAGCAGTTATCAGTTATGCTGCAGTTCAGCATATGGGGTTTGCACAGGCTGGGGCTGGGAATCGAAACCTGGACCTCGCAGTTACGAGACAAGTACTCAACCACTGAACTATCCTGGCATCCCCAAATTAACAATTTATATCATTTATAAAAATCTTAAATGCCCTTTGATCTATGAACTGTATGTATGGGTAAAGATGATTGTTTCCATATTACATGTAGAAACAAACAAAAAAAATTAAAACCTAAATGTTTATTCTAGAGATTAGGTTGTAGCTATACAATGGAAAACTAAGTAGCCCCTAAAAAGAGGTAGAGTATAAGAGTTGATTGTTATGCAGCAAGCTTTAGGAAAGATTGGTTACTGAAATATATATTTTATTAAAAGAGTTTATGGTTGATATGTTTGTGTTTTATAAGTACATAGTAAATTTCTGAAGTGCCTGTGTATCTTGCCTCAGATAAAAAGTTAGTGTTTATTTCATCATGTTTATGGAATTGGCTTGACTTTTGGTATTTATCAGAGGTTATTCAGTTACATTGTATTTTCTCACTTACATTGTGAATTCATAGAAAATAGAAGATATGGACCATGTTATATGCTTATTATATGCTCTACACTGCCTGGCACAGTATATTGAATGTTGTACAATCAGTATTTTGTGAATGCAAAATAGAATTAGTTGATACCCATTTGTTTCACAGTTTCAGAACCTGTTCACATATTATCTTTGATGATCATTCTCATAGCCCCCTGTGGTAGATATGTCCAACAATCATAATTTAATGTACATGTTACAGAATAATGAACTGAGCCCAAGTGAATAAGTAACTTCTTTAAAGCAAGGGTTGGCAAACTGGAGCCTGTGGCCCACATCTATCTCATCAACCTGTTTTGTATAATCTATGAGCAAAGAATGCTTTTTATATTTTTTAATGATTGGGGAAAGAGGAATATTCTATAACACGAAAGTTATACTAAATTCAAACGTTAGTGTTCATAATTAAAGGTTATTAGGAGACACTCATGCCTATTTATTCATTTATTATCTGTGGCTGTTTTCCCACAACTATGGCATCAAATCTATGCAGCATAGAATTGATGTTGCATTCTCATTGCTTCATTCACACTGTTTCTTGGCACACTATACATCTCAGTGATGAAAGTGTAATTCAGTAGTGTTTCAATTGTCATGTATTTCTGTGCCATAATACTTTATATTTCATTACTGGTGCATACCCATCATGTCAAAACAAGAAAAGGAGAGAAAGGGGACTTTGAATCTTATACTTTTAAAGGAGAATGGGCCATAGATTATTTTATTAAGTTACATGGCAAAACATTGGATTTATTATGCTCTATTAAAAGAATAGTATATATACATTGCCATTACCAACCAAGTTAAGCACTCACAGTATTCAAACTCACAGGAAAGCAACTCTTATGCAAAGTAGAACATTTTAAATATCTTGTCACAGCAGAATTATTTTCACAGACACAAAAACAATGAAAATGAGACTGCACTTGAAGTAAGTTTTGGAGTGGCTCATTTGTTAGCCAAACAAAGAGAGCCATTTACCCATGGTGAGCTAATTGAACTGTGTTTTATTGTAGTAGCCAAAGAACATGTTCAGAAAAAAATTGAAGTCTATTGGCCTTTAAGAATTGAGGATATTGGTAGGAGCATTAGTCGTCAATTAAATAAGAAGATAATGACTTTGAGTGATTTTCCTCAACTCTTGATGAATCAACAGATGTTTACTGACACTGTTCAGTTTTTATTTATTCAAGGAAGTATGTGTAAGCCAAGTTTCAAGTGACTAAGACTTATTAGCCTCCATAAAAAATCTGTGTAGAGCAACAGCAGCAGGCAAGATTATTTTCTTGAATTTTTTTTTTTTTTTTTTTAAGATTTATTTTATGGTTTGAGAGAAAGTGAGAGAATGAGAGAAGGGGAGAGAGCCCAGAGCAGTCTCCGTAGTTGTACGTCATTAGTGGTGACATGGTTTCATTCCACACAGGTGAATGTGGGGCCATGTGGGGTGGGAACCGAACTAGGTGCCTCCTGCATGGGAGGTGAGAACCTTTGCCTCTGAGCCATCTTGGTAGTTTCCAGTTGTATTGCAGTTCAGTATGAGTTTGCTGGGGCCAGGAATCGAACTCTGCATCTTCCGATTGTGAGGCAAGAGCTCAACTGCTGAGCTATCCCAGCATCCCAGACAAGATTGTTTTAAAAGAAGACAACACTGTTTCAATATATATGCAGTCTGAAGTGGAATCTGTTAAGATATATCACAACTGATGGTGGTAAAAATTTGCGTGGACACAGAGAAAGTTAATTGAACACATTTACAAAATTTGTGAAAATGCAAGTTTTTTTGTTTTTTTTTAAGTCTTAAGGTTATTCATTTTCTTGTTACAATTAAAAAATTGTAGAAAATACTTGAATCTGTCATTTATTATTACCGGTAGCTGGTTATATAAGCAGTGAACTTCATTTGAGTTCATAAAGAGATAGTTCTGTAAATTTTTGTCAAAAATTGGAGCTATTTTGCTTGCCCTATCAACTTATCAGCTTGATTATTGCAGTTTTTTGAGCTCACTGTCAAGGTTCAGATTTTTCTTCACAAGAAGCTCTTTTTAACTAATTTTATGGAACACTGAATGGTTTTGAAAATTACCTTTTGTTTCAGTCTTTATTGCTTCTTAATGATGTAATTGATAGTTTCTTAATTGTAAGGAAAAACAGCACTTGCATGTAAAACTTATACTGTTGCTAGTCATTGGATAACGACTAAATGAAGTATGAATCACAAGTAATATCAAATTACTTTATGTAGGTCTCATTCTGTCAGAAGTTAAAACAAGAAGTATTTTCATTCCCACATACATTTGTAGCAGATATACTCATATTTCCAATCTGAAACTACAGTTCTGGCAGTATTTTTCAGACCTGGATGGAAGTGCAAAGGAAATTTTATTTCAGAATCTTTTTTCTAAAAGTGCATTGGAAGTGATAAATCTACACTGTAGTTAGATACTAAAAGGCAAATAAATATCAAGAGACCACTTTAATAGAATTCTATAAATGCCTTCTAAGCGATGAATATGCTCAATTAAAATCACATGCTTATGTATTGATAACAATATTTGGCAGTATATGTGTGAAAGGACATTTTCAAAGTTGAAATACATAAAATCTAATTATAGATCAATGTTAACATGCAAACATTTGCAGTCATTTTTGATGGTAGGGAACAGTAACTTTGAACATCAGTTAAATGAAATGCTATTATTTCCCAAAGAATTACATTCTTATTAGTAGACCTGAATTACAAACAAACAAAAATTATTCATCAACCAATTTTTTTTTGAAATTTATTTTCTCTCTTGTTTGCCAACTGCTTAAATAATATCCTTTAGTTCTTCTTATTCTCAAAACCTGAAATATTTACTACTTGTCCTTTTACAGAAAAAACTTTCTGAACCCTCCTTTCCTCCTGAAAGAATATGGTGTGTCTAATTAGAAAGCAGTTACATATTGATTTGATTGTCTTTTATTCTCATTTTAGCATTCTTTTTGTTTTTAAAGTTTTATTTTATTGTTTGAGAGAAGGTGAGAGAGGGAGACAGAGAGAAAAGGGGGAGGAACCAAACTGGGCGCCTCCACACAGGAGGGGAGAATCTTTGCTGCCATCCCAGCTGTTACCAGTTGTTCCACAGTTCAGCTTATGGGTTTGCACAGACTGGGGCTGTGATTCAATTCCTGGACCTTGTGGTTGCAAGGCAAGCGCTCAACCTCCTGAGTTATGCTGGCATCCCTTATTTTAGCATTTTTGCATTTAGAAAATACTAAAAATTTCCAAGTTTGGAAAAGTTTGTTGTCTACATAATGTAATGTAAATCTTTGAAATGTTGGGAGCAGATTGACCTGTAAATTGTATGTCAGTAGAGTATATCTTATAAGACATCCTACAACGAACACTCTTCTCCTGTAGTAGCTGGGTAACTTTGGAATTTAAGGCTTTGCCTTTTTTTATCCTTTTTTGTATGTGTTTGCTTCCAAGTTGACTGATGATGGTTTGCTTAAGTCTTTACTTTTGAAATTCAGTATGTACTGAAAAGAATTTATATTTTACATTGTACTGAGTCCAGTGTTGGTGGCTGTTTTAAAAAAAACCTATGTCAATACTTTCTTCAAATTAGTAAACTTAATGGGTAGTTTTATTTTAAATTCTGTGGAAAATATGAGTTTTAGGATCTCATGTGTCATGCCTTGATACATTGATACATTCTATATTGTATATTTTAGCAAATAATCTTTTTGTGAAACAAACTTTTGCATTAGTATTAAATTGTTGCAAAAGAAAGATACATCTTCAGTTATTTTTATGTAAATAATGCCATTTGTGCCTTACTGTAGCTTTCTGAGAGTTTATTACCTCCTGAGAATTTATTGCTAGGGAATCATCTTTCATTAAAGAATATTTGTAATCTGAATCCATCACCCAATATTTTTTAGATAGCAATTACAAAGGATTACAGTTACCATCTGGTTGCTAATATCTCTAAAATCATTATATTCTCATGATTATTTTAGAATTAGATCTTATATATTTTGTAATTGAGCCCTACTATTTATTTTTAAAGTTCCCTTTTATGGAGCATTTTTGTCTCTTGACACTTTTCTCCTGAATTATAGTTTCTTTTTTCTTTTCTTTTCTATTTTTTTTTCTTTTCTGTCCTCTCTTCTCTTTCTCTCTCTCTCTCTCTCTCTCTCTCTCTCTCTCTCTTTCTTTTTCTTAAGTCTGTTTATATTCAATAGGATTAAAAACACACTTCCACTTTTAGAGCAGATTTATCATCTACCCTTCAGGCTGTTCTTTTACATGGAGTAGCTCTTAAAATGAATATCTGAAGATATTCCCCAGATGTTTGAAACTTCAGCAAACTTGTGGTTTTCTTTATTGTAATCTCTGTTGGTAGTATTCAGAAGATGAAAGAAAACATCTCCTCAGTATCTAAACACTTTTCATATTGGTTTTAATGTCTTTTGCTGCAAAGTTATACATAAGATAAAACTTCTATACTAATAAATTTTCAAAATCCTTGCTTTTAAAAGGTAAAATGAAAATTGCATTAACAGTAATGTAAATAATTTTGTGTGCTTTGAATCAGCATTTTTATGAGTTAGTATTTATTTTTATAGTTGTAACATTTGGTTAATTGTTTAAAGAGTTATGCAGTAGATTTTATTCTTTATAACCTAGTAAACTAGGGATTGAGAATGTTTTGTATCAAATGTTTTCCAAAATGTTGGGAATTTTTAATATGAAATTTTAAAGATGTCTGCCATTTAGTTTTTTTAGAGGTAAGTCAAATTGAATACAAACAACTAAGTTATTCCTCAACAGTTATAAAAATAATTGGTAACATTTTTTGAGTGCTTACAATATTCAGAGCATTGGCATAATCCTCACAATAGAGTGGTAATGTTTTGTCAGTTGTTTTTAACAATTTGTGATTTTTCTCACCAGGTAACAGCATAGCTAAGTGTTAACCTAAAATTTATATCTTACAGTTAAATTTCTTTCTAATAACAATGTTCTATGTTCTTGTTTTTTAAGTTCTTCAGCCTTAATTTTATATCTAGTGTACAGTAGGTATCTGGGACATAGACAAAATTCAAATCAATGTCAAATTCTTTAAAAAAATATTTGAGAAAAACTTAATTTTGTTAAATTGTGAACAGATTTATAGCCTGTACTTCCTTAAATATCTATTGCAGCAGCAGCAGTAGCAGCAGTAAGACTCTCGTTTAATTTTTCTATAGTTTATTCATTCATTCATTCATTCATTTTTATTGTGTGTGTGTGTGTGTGTGTATATACCCAGTATCTGCCAGGCACTGTGCTTCAATATTGTGGAATGCAAAACAGGTATGGTCTTTAATACCATGTTTTACAAATGAAGAAACCTAATCTCAGAGAATTTAAGTTACTTACCTCATGTCAGACAAGACAATTAGATGAAAATGAAATTAAAGCCAGGTCTGAAACCAGAGCCTTTGCTTTTAAGCATTAAGGAATGCTGTTTACCCTGATGACTTGCCATGCAAAATTGTATTTTCATCATATTAATATAATACTTGTCTTTTGTGTCTTTAGTAAGGAATTTGACTATGCTTGATATTTTTTCCCTTGCTTTCTGAAATCTCACTTTCTTCTGGTTTCTTCTTCTCTATCTCTCTTTGCTTTTGTTTTTGTTTTGTTTTTGGTTTTTTTTGGTAGGTGAGTGTTTGCTTTTCTGCCTTTTTATTGTTGCCTTTTCCTTCTAAATATTGATATTCCACCCATTTCCACTGTCTGGGTCCTTCTCATGTTTCTAGGCATGGATTTCTCTGGATTTATCCTATTTGGTGTTCTGAGCCTACTGTAGGAGTGTCTTGAATCAAAGCTGGAAAGTTTTAAACCATTATTTCTTCAAAATTTTTTTTGTACTGCATTTTTTCTCTTCTGGAATTCTGATGACATAAATGTTAGATCTGTTAATATTATTTCATAGATGTCTGAGTCTTTGTTCAATTTTTAAAAATTATTTTTCTCTCTTGTTCAGACTAGAACATGTTAATTGATCTCTCTTTAAGTACACTGATCTTAATTCTATCTTCTCCATTTTGCTGTTAGCCTATTTAGTGAGTTTCAAATTTTCAGTTATTAAATTTTTATTTGGTTTTCATTATGTCCTTTATTTCTTTGATGAATTTTTCTTTCTTTTTTTCCCCAAGATATTTCAAGACTCCTAATATATATATATTTATTGTTAAATATATTAGAGTGACATTGGTTAGTAAAAGTTGTATGGGTTCCAGGTGTACAATTCTATAGTACTTCGTCTATGTTACAATATGTGTTCACCACCTAGAGTCAGCTTTCTTTCCATCACCATATATTTAGCTCCCCTTCTCTCCTCTCCCACCCACCTTCCCTTTTACCCTAAGGTAACCTCTAAACCATTGACTATGTCCATGAGATTTTGTTTCTTTGTTGCTTACAATTTTATATTCCACATATGAGTGAAGTCATATGGTTCTTAGCTTTTTCTGTCTGGTTTATTTTGCTTAGCATGATGATACCAGGTTCCATCCATGTTGTTGCAACTGGCAGTATTTAATCTTATAGCTGAGTAATATTCATATATATATATATATATATATATAC
>PVKE010027120.1:0-21824 GCA_004027555.1 Craseonycteris thonglongyai | reverse complement strand
GTTCTGGCCACTGTGAACAGTGCTGCGATGAACATGCGGATACAAACATCTTTAAAGATTAAGGTTTTCAGGTTTTTTGGGTAGATGCCCAGTAGTGGGATGGCTGGGTCATATGGTAATTCCATTCGTAATTTTTTGAGGAATCTCCACACAGCCTTCCATAGTGGTTGTACCAGTTTACATTCCCACCAGCAGTGTACATCATCAATTTTTGACATGGTTTTGTTCCACACCGGTGGGCAGGGGCCTTCTGAATGGGAGATAGACCCAAGTGAGCTGGGGGCTTAAATGGGGGCCTCTCACATGGGGAGCTTGCCCTGGCATGAACTGGGGGCCTCCCACATGGAAAGCACACCCCAGCTCAACATATGGGTTCACACAGCCTAGAGCCGGGACCAGGACTCAATCCTCAGACCCCTGGGCTTGCAAAGTGAGCACTTAACCCATTAAGCCATCCCGGCTTCCCTTAGGTTATAGCCTATGGTGCAGTTGATTTAAGAAAGGAAGATTTTTCCATGTGGGCCTGATTTAGTCTTATGAGACCTTTAAATCCGGATCTAGAGGTCAGAAGCTGAAAAAGAGATTCCATGCAAGTGGTAGAATTTCATATTCGAGCAATTCTGCATTGTAGGAGGCCACATATCAAGAAATGCCGGCAGCTTTTAGGATTCTGAGAAAGCACTCTGGCTGACAACCAGCAAGGAAACAACGACCTCAGTCTTACAATTATAAGGAACTGTGTTCTGCCCCAAATATGTGAGCTAGGAATAGGAATGTGAGCTCTAGATGAGGTAATTACCTGAATCCACACCTGGATTTTAGCTTTATGATATCCTGAGCGTTGAAATGTGCATCATTTATTACTTAGACATTCTACTTCTCATTATTTCTCAGATACCAGGAAAACACAGCCATACCATACCCAGACTTTTCAATAAAGAAACTGATGTAATAAATGGATGTTGTTTTATGCCACTGTGTTGACAGTAATCTGCTATGCAGCAATAGATAACAAATATAAATGTGTTTGAGTGTTAATTACCTGTTTAATTAATTTGATGTTATATAACAATTAAATTTTAATTATCCTTAACTTTTTTAGTATTAATTATATTAATTTCACTTATAAAATGAGCTGTCATCATTTGTCATGGAAGAGAATCAAGGACTTGTATGAATAGATCAGTTTTAATTAGTCAGAAAGACCCTCTTAGCCTATCAGTGAACTGTTGACCTATCCTTTGAGAATCAGCACCTTAGAGGTCATCTGGTCCAATCCCTTAGAAGTTGATTCTAATTCATAAGTGGTCATATAGTTGGATTGAACATCCTCAGTGAAGATGAGAAACTCATTACTTCACAAAAAACTCTGTTCCATTTCTGTCAGCTCTAATTGCTATAAAGTTTTCTCTTAGAATTGTCTCCTTGCCACCCTTGCTGTGAGACTCAGCTCAGCCATTGAGACGACTTGAGCTCTCATAAGTGGTACCTTCAAATACTCCTAAGACTTCCCTATGAACATTTTCATATGGTCTCCTTCTTATTCTTCAACATAAAAGAACAAAATACTCCAAATCTTGCTTATACGGAGTTCTCACTCTCATTGGACAAGTAGCCCTTCTTCATAAGTTGAATATTAAGTTTCTCAGGGTAGAGAGGTATGTTCCCAGGCATTCAGGGAAGCTGAGCATCAAAGTAGTTATGTGGCTGGAAGATTTATGAATCATTGATTACGATACACTTTTGGTGTCATCAGAATAAAGGAAAGCAAGGATTTGTCCAAAACAAGTAAGAACAAGCAAGAGTGTTTTTTATTTTTTATTTTACTGCTCACATCAGCAGTTTTATGGCCACAGCCACAGCGTAGAGCAGAATTAAAGTATCTCAAAAATGGAAGAGACTAGAAGCTTTCATAATCCAATCATCTTGCCAATATAGTAAGCATTTTCAATTACCCATCATGGTTTGAAAATATTAAATGGAAAATCCAGAAATAAAAAATTCATATGTTTTTTATTTTTTCCCCATATGTTTTAATACCACTGAGTATTGTGATGAAATCTCATACTATTCAGTCTGTCCAGCTTGGGACAGGAATCATCACTTTGTTCCCCCTGTATATTATATCCACCCATTAGTCACTTAGGAGCTGTCTTGGTTATCAGATTTACTGCTACTGTATCACAATGCTTGTGTTCAAGTAACCCTTATTTTACTTAATAAAAGCCCCAAAGCACAAGAGTAGTGATGCCAGCCATTTGGAGGAGACTTAAAGTGCTTCCTTAAGTAACTGGTGAAAGTTTTCTAATTAATGAGGAAAGAAAAAAGATTGAATGCTGTTTGCCATGAGCTATGGTAAAAACGAATCTTTCATCTGTGAAACTGTAAAGAAGAAAACAGAAATTTGTGCTGGTTTTGCTGTCACACTTCAAACTTCAAGTTGTGGCCACAGTGAGTGGCGCATGCTTAGTTAAGATAGAAAAGGCATTAAATTTGTGGGGAGAAGACATGACATCATCGTGACTTGATGATCCTTCAGCTGATGTGTCATCAGAAAGTCAATAGTAGCTTAATGTTACATTCCAATGCCTACATCATTCACCTCACTTCATCACAAGAAGGTTGAGTGTCGTACCATAAAAATCTCTTGAGAGATGCTCCACATTTACATTATCTTTATTATAGTATATTATTATAATTGTTCTATTTTATTATTAGTTAGTGTTGTTAATCTCTTATTGTGCCTAATTTACAAATTAAACTTCACCTTAAGTATGTATATGTAGGAAAAAACATGGCACATAGAGATTTCGGTGCTATACGTGGTTTGAGGCATTCACTGTGGATCTTGAAATGTGTCCCCACAGGTAAGAGGGCACTACTGTACTTTATTTCTTTGTAAAGCAACCCTGGCTTTTGCTTGCACACATTTGATAAAAGGGGAGTCGCTATCTGATGAGGCATCTAGGTTTATTTTTAAAACTTTTTTCTCACAGAAACATTTTTTTTAAGATTTGTTTTATTGTCTTTGACAGAGACAGAGAGAGACGGAGAGAATGGGGAGTGCCCAGAACAGTCTCCATAGTTGTATCTCATCAATTTTCGACATGGTTTTGTTCCACACGGGGGAGCGGGGGCCATGCAAGGTGGAAAGTGGTCTGGGGGCCTCCTGCGTAAGAGGCATACCCCCTCAAGCCAGGGATCAAATGGAGGGTGGAGGATGAGAACCAAACCAGGGGCTTCCCGCATGGGAAGCACACCCCAGTTCAGTGTATGGGTCCACATGGGCCGGGGCCAGGAATTGATCCTTGGTTCTTGGGGCTACAAAGCGAGCACTTAACCCACTGAGCCGTCCCAGCTTCCCCAGAAACATTTTTATATTGACTTGAAATCTGTGTTCTTTTAACTTTGTAAAATTTGTAATCCTGTTTCTGTCTTCTGAGTCTAAACATAGCTCTGTCTAATCCATCTTCCTTTCAGATACTTAGTCAATTGTCATGTCCACTTAAGTCTCCTGTTCTCCAGCTAAACGTCGTTAGTTCTTTTATACTTGATTGAAGAATCCTAAAGTGATAGTATGTTTTAGTGTGTGTGTATGGCCATTTCCATGTAGTCTCTGACTGACTGTGTAACCAGAGAAGGGGCCTGGTCCATTACATCTGAGCTGGTAATGCAATATGTCTGAGACTTCTTGACCTTCTGGTTTGCTGCAGAGGGGCAGGGAGAAGTGCAAGGTGTGCGTGTTAACAGTTTATCAACAAATACTAATACATTTAAATGACAGACATTTCATTTTCTTCCCAATTCCTATGTAGACCTCAGGGTCTACATCACTTTAACTTCAGAACTTAGAGTTCTAGTTTCTAGAACTTCTAGATGTTTGTAGTCCATGAAGCAATATATATTTAACATCTAAATATTTAAACACAAGTGGTAAGACATTATGCAGTGTTCTGCTATTTGCTTTATTTTAATTTAACTGTATATTCTAGATGTCTCTTACTATCAGAACATATAAAGCTGCTTTGCTCTTTTTAATATGTGCATAATATTCCATTGCATAGGTGTACCCTAATTTAACACGTCCCCTTTGATGAACATTGAGGATTTTTCTTTTTTTAGTTTTTATTTCACAATTATAATTTGCACTGCAAAAATACTTTTTTTATAATTTTTTAAAAATTGTTTTTGACAGAGAGAGAGAGAGAGAGAGAGAGAGAGAGAAATACAGAGACAGAGAGAGAACTGAACTGGGGGCAACCGCCAGTTCAGCACATGGGTCCGCTCGGGCTGGGGCCGGGATTCGATCCTGGGTCCTCGGTGCTGCAAAGTGAGCACTTAACTCACTGGGCCATCCTGGCTTCCCCTGCAAAAATACTTTTGTCTACATCTTACCACACAGTAACAAGGATATGTCTAGAACAATAGTTCTCAAACTTTATCATGTACAGAATCACATGGAGGCCTTGTAAAAGTACATATTGCTGGGCCCCCAACCCCTGAGTTTCTGATTGAGTAGGTTTGGGGATGACCCAAAAAATTACTCTCCAAACAAGTATCCAGGTGATGCTAAGCTGCCTGGTCTAGGGAACCATACTTTGAGAACCTCTGCTCTAGAATAGCCCAGTAGGGGAAGCCGCGATGGCTCAGTGGGTTAAGCGCTCACTTTGCAGCGCTGGGGACGGGGGATTGAGTCCCGGCCCCGGCCCGTGTGGAACCGTGTGCTGAGCTGGGAGCTCCCCCAGTTCAGTTCTCTCTCTGTCTCTGTATCTCTCTCTCTCTCTCTCTCTCTCTCTCTCAAAAATAAATAAATAAATAAACAAATAAATAAATAAATAAATAAATATTTAGAATAGCCCAGTGAAATAGCTCCATCAAAGGCTTTGGGTTGTTAGCTCTTATCCTTGATTCCTAGTGGTCTGGTTAAATGGAAAGTATATGTGACAGCTTCAGTAAATGATTCTGAATGAGGACTGTCTCTGCCCTGCCCCCTGGTGGGGAAGGAGAAGAGGGCTGACTAACCAGAAGCAAGGGGCTTAGACTGGGTTACCTGGAGGTTGTAAGGCAAAAGTTCAACCTCTTGAGCTGCCCTGGCATCCCCAGCAGGCAAGCTCTTGAAAGTTGTCATTAGCTCTTTAATCATCTTGCTTGCAAATATCGTATAGGAAAATCATTCTGGGCACCTTTGTTAATCTGGGCTCAATGGCTCAGACCCTTGCAAATACCTTTAAATTGAATTTGCAATGTAGAAGTATTTACAGGGGGGAAATGATGATTTCATTTCTGTGAAGACAGGGTGTTTATATAAGCACTCTCTTTAATTTTTCATGACTCTGTGTATCACCAAGTCCCACATTACACACTATTTTTTCCTCCCCTTTTCTTTGACCTGGGTCTTGGGTACCAGGGAAACAATTTGTTGAATACCTACTATGTCCCGAGCACACAATACCACAACAGAATACTTATGTGATCTTACCTCCACTTTTTAGATGAGAAAACTGAGGCTGGGACTGGGAAACTAGTAAGTGGCAGAGTCAAGACCTGAACTCAGGTCCATTCAACTACAGAGCCTATAATATGCTCTGTTCTCCACATTTTCTGTCTGTAGTGGTGAAGGTCAAAGGGAATGGTTTGATCTGGTTGGCCTGAATGCAGCTTTTGTGATAGGTGAGTTTGTAGTGTCGGTTGAACTTGGCATAACTGAGATGCCTCTCCTCTTTTCCTTCAATGTGACACTGAGTCAGGGCTATGTCATGAGGCTTGTCATAGTAACTAGTATGCTACCCGCAGAAAGAGGAAAATTGCTGATAAGGAGGATTGCTGTATTTTAATGCTTATGCTTCTGCTTTCTAAAGGGAGGGAAACAAGGATGATGCAATAGGCGGAGGAAATAGTAGACTCAGGCTCAAATCCCAGCCCTATTATTAGTTTCAACACCTTGGATCTTGGTGACTGTGTGGCACCTCTTTCCTATAAAGTACCGTAGCTGCTCGAAGAAAGGCAGTGTCCCATAATGTCAGGCTTCCCAATTTGTCTAAGATCACTTAAAATGTAGATTTCTAGGACTTGCTCCTAGAAATTTTTGGCCAGAAAATTAAGGGACAGACCCAAGAATAAATCTGGCCAAGATACATCACAAAGGCCACTTCATTGACCCAGGAGCACCCCATAGACCTCAGAGTTAGGTAATCCAAAGGAGGAGGTCTTGTCCATTGCATCTCACTCAGGCATGGAGTGAATCATCATTGAAGGCCCTTAACAGCCTCCAGCTCCAACTCCCAGGTGGGTTACAACTTTCTCAAGACTAAGTATTTTTCTGAATTGACTGCTGCAGAACCCAAACATCTTTGGGAAATTTGTGAATAGGCCTTTAGACCATCAATAAAACCCGCCGGCTGCCCCATAGTTAGGAGTTTGAGATACATGCTTCACTACAGAGAGGATGGGCGGTGGAGGCCCTGACAAGACAAAGTGCTAACAAGCACTAAAGGTAAGCTTGTCTCATGACCTCATCTAGGGCTGGCCCTGAATGCTTAAGGAACGAAGGCAATTAGAAAGTTTCCTTCTGTGGGTAGAAAATTATAATGATAAAAATAATTTATATGGGGAAGCCGGGATGGCTCAGTGGGTTAGGCACTCACTTTGCAGCCCCGGGGACTGAGGATCGAATCCTGGCCCCGGCCCATGTGGACCCATATGCTGAACTGGGGAGTTCCCACAGTTCAGTTCTCACCAGGGCGAGACCATGGCCCAGTTCCTGCCCTGTGCAGCCCCGCCCAACTGTGGAATGAAACTATGTGGAAAAACCAATGATGTACGACTATGGAGACTGTTCTGGGCCCTACCTCTCTTCTCTCTGTTTCTGACTCTGTATCTCTCTTGCTGTCAAAAACAATAAATAAATCTTAAAATAAATAAATAAATAATAATAATAATAATAATAATTTATATGATTTATTGAATGTTTAGTCATTGCTAAAATTGATTTCCACAAGAGGAAAGACTTTTTTAACAGTCCAAATAAATTCCATATCTCTCATTTTCACAGATGATGCCTTCAAGGGAAAATGGCCTTTTGCACGGAGAGAAATCACCGACCTCAGTTTTGTTCTTACAAAAGTAACAAGGCCTTTATTTTCCCTGCATGTGGTTTGCAGTGCTCTGTTTTTGTGGCATAGGTTTCTGGTGGGACTCTCTCCAGGGCATGGCCTGCCACCCCCATCACAACAGAAAAACCCAAATACAGTAATTTCATAGCAGGTCATGAATTAGGAGAAAGAGTGACTGAATAATGAAATGACTGGTCTGACCCACAGTTCTTGCTGCCACCTCAGAAATGGAAGTAGGAATGAATCGTAAGGATTCTAACAGCCTTGGGGTAATAAATTGTGTCCTGTGTCTACCTCACATTGTGCCTTCTTTTGTATCTGCTGCCCCAAGGTGAGAGGTGGCTTCACTTGGATAGAAATGATAGCATCAGGCTCAGTATGTATTTGAAAATCTGTACTTGGTTATTAAGCATAAGAAACTTATTTAAAAACAAAATGCAAATTATAAGCAAGTTATAAATAAAGTAGGAACATCCTATTATTAATAACATCTGCTCATCCTTAAATCTTGTGACTCAGTGGTGGGGAGACTGAAGCAAAAATAAACCCAGAGTTCACTCAGCTCAAAGTGGAGAGTCATAGCCCTCTTCACATGTGAATTGTGCAGCAGATTCAGAAACCTCAGGGAACACAAGCCTTCAGCTCTGTGTCTAGAAGACAGGCCTCAGGTGGGTTTTCTACTTGAGAGTAGGAAAGAGAGATCATGGCCCCAGTGACTGATCTGTGAGGTAACAACACAGAGCAGGTGGAGGACGGTCCACATGGCCTCTTCAACATGCCCACCCTGGTCAAAACAACATAAGCTGCAGCAAAATCAACAAATACAAAGAAAACAAGGTCTCAGAAATAATGCCTTTCTAGATACCAGGCTCTCATTAGACAAGGGAACGCTCCCTCTTTCTTTGGCAAGGAACAAAATCAGCGGGAAGCAGAGCAAAAGATCCCAAGTAAGTGATTAAAAGAGGGAGGAGCATGGGAGGGGAGCGCAACAGACTTCTCTTCGGAATGAAGATGCCAATCCAGGATCTAAGGGGGCTTCTTTGTAAACTGAATATCATTCTCCTATTCACAGTGGGGTCATATCATTACAGTTGTTAACTTTGTACAAGATCGTAAAGTTGTTGTCCTTCCCATTATACAAACGCTGTAGTTCTGCTTCACACAAAAATCTTCAACCAGCAGATCTGAACCACGGATTTTTAAGTGTGCCGCTTGAGACTGAACTCAAAGGCAACCACTGTGCTAACAGTTCCCTTGTGACTCTTTGCTGAAATGCCCAGGGACAAGATGGCACAGCTGAGGGCTTGCTGGGATAGCTCAGCCATTGAACACTTGCCTTGCAATCCCGTGGTTCAGGGTTTGACTCCCGGCCCCCACCGATTCAAAACCTCATATACTGAAGTGCGGTGAAACTGGTAAATGCGAACATCGCTCAGCGGTGAAGGTTCTCTCCTCCCATGAAAAAGGTTCTGGTTTGATTCCTATCCTGCAGGGCCCTAAGTCCTGTGTGAAATCAAACAATGTCACAGCTAATGATGTACAACAATGGAGACTGCTCTGGGCCCTCCCTCTTCTCTCTCTCTCTCTCTCTCTCTGCCTGCCTCCCTCCTCTCAAAACAATAAAATAAAATTTAAAAAAAAGATGGCATGGCTGAGACAGTGATTCCCCACCACCACCTTCCACTGCTTGCCCAGATAACATTTTGGCAGCCTTCCACCTCCGGGACATCTCAAGTACTTGAGGCAAATAAAAAGTAGATCATTTTTATTTTTGAAAGGTAGGAACACTAATCTGTTCATGTAGTTACGGGATGCTTGGCACAGCCTTCTCCTTCATGGTAAAGGAATTTTTAGCGATGAGGTTTCTGATCCCTGCAGCCTGGAACGTTCTGTTAGAAATGGGTCACTCTGCTGTGTAAATAGGTCTGCACGCCTTCTTTATATCCTGTGGTAGAAAGACAAGTTATTGGCTATGCCTTCTGTTTTCACTAGAGTCTATTTTTGAGAATTCTAGCAAACAGCTTTTTTTGCTCTCCAGGTTCTCTTTAGCTATTTAATTTAACCCTAGGAAGATGTGAACTAGCAGAGATGAAGCACATTTGGTTAGACGTTCATTTTTTCTGTCTTCTCTGGCCGGGGATTCTCATGTGTTTGAGAATAAGTCAGATTCATCTTAGAGTTTCCACCAGGGTGGCAGAGATGGTTAGCCACACACCAGAGATGCATATCCTGCCTCCATGGTGTGGACTCGTGGCTGAACCATGCTGCCCAACCAAAGACTACATTTCCCGGTACCCTTTGCACCCCCCTCCTTCTCCATACTGCGAATCTACCTGTGACTAGTTCTCACTAATGGAATGTGAGTAAAAGTGATATGTCACTTATAGATTGACGTGGTAATGAAGCTGGTGTGCCTTGTCTGTTCTCTTCTTCTATCTGCCACATGGAAGTGAAGGGCTTTGAGGCCCTAAAGGAAGTTAGAGCAACAAGATCAAAGATGCCTGGGTCCTGAGCTGCTGCCTGCCTAGCACCAGCATTTGCAGGACTTAAATGAGTGAGAGCAAAGTTCCTATTTAGGCCACAGAGAAGAAAGCATACAAATCAGCTATAATAGTCATTTTTTATACTGGCATAGAGTTGCATTTTTAGCATGAAAGAAAAAAAAATCCTAATAGAGGCAAAAATAGCTAGAGCTTTGGAGAAGATATTCATCTCCCCTACAAAAGACAGGTTGTGAATTCTCTACAGTTGGTAGTACTGGTGAAAGAGGCAGCCTGGTACAGATCAGGGCAAGTTCCTTCATGAGATGGCTACTTTCTCACACACCGCAGTGCAGGTTTCATACATAGCCTGTGCTGCCACAGGCCACAGGACCTTTGCACAGATTATTCCCTGTGCTCAAACAATTGGAAGGTAAAGAATATTTTAGGCTCACCTGTACATCTTGTATATTTCCACCCAGCCTTCAAACCTCAGTAGAAATGTCCGTGAAGGTTCTTTTAGCCTCTCTGTGTACTTATAGCACAATTTCAGCCTATAGGTAGGGATCTGATTGTATTGTAATTTTCTGTTTATAATTGGATTCCCTGATGAGACTGAACTCCTTTGAAATGTATGCTGAATTTGATTTATCATTACAGCCTGAGACATGGCATAGGAGTTTAACTCACAGGAGTTAGGCTGTGTTTTAAAGGCGTGGCCTGACTTTTGGCTTCCCTAGGCCACATTGGAAGAAGAATTGTCTTGGGTCACACATAAAATACACTAACACTAATGATAGTTGATGAGCTAAAATAAAAAAATTAAAAAATCACAAAAAAAATTTCATAATGTTTTAAGAGAGTTTACAAATTTGTGTTAGGCCACATGCAAAGCCATCCTGGGCCACACACAGCCTATGGCCCACGGGTTGGACAAGCTTGTTTTAAAGTGAACTGATAAGTAATTAAGAATTTGAAGGACATACCTGAGAATATCTCAGTTTATCTTAATGTACAATAGAATTTATTTACTTAAGGTAAATGTGAATTATTTTGAAATATCTCAGTGAAGACTTTCGATCGTTTCTTTTTGTAAAACCATGCAGTGTTTTTTCAGTCTGGAACATTTCCCTTCTTGTACTCTTAACTTGTAAATTTCTAAACATAATTTTAGCACACTCATCTTTCCTATTGCCCTCAATATATTAATATTTGCTTTTTTTAAAGAATATTTTTAGACATTTTAGATTTATAGAATTGCAAAGAGTAGTACAGTGAATTTCCATGTATTCTTACCTGCAGTTTCCCCTTTTACTGGCATCTTGCATTACTATTATACATTTGTTAAAGCGAATGAACCAATACAATATGTCATTATTAATGAATAACCATAGTTTATTCAGATCTCCGTAGTTTTACCCAATGTCCTTTTTCTGTTTCAGAACCCCTTCCAGGACACCATAGAACATGTAGGTGTTGTCTCCTTAGGCTCCTATGGCTGGGACAGTTTTTCTGAGTTTCCTCATTTTTATTACCTTGATCACTTTGAGCAATACTGGTCAAGTATTTTGTAGATGCCCTCTGTTGTCATTTGTCTCATGTTTGTCTCAAATAGACTTGTATTATGGATTTTGAGGAAGAAGACCACAGAGGCAGTGTCATTTTATTGTGTCATATTAAGAGTACTTATCAAAATGATTTATCACTGTCAATTTTGACCCTGAGGTAATTTCATGAGGTTTCTCCACTGTAAATTTGTTTTTTTCTCTCCTTTCCATATGGTCCTCTTTGAAGTAAGCCACTGTGTGCACCTCACATTTAAGGAGTAGACAGTTGTGATCCCCTTCTTTGAGGGTAGAGTATCTACCCTCTGGAATAAATTACCTGCAATTCTTCTGCAAGAGAGATTTATCTATTCTCCTATACCTATTTATTTATGTAATCATTTATTTACATCAATATGAACTTACGAATATTTATTTATAGTTTGAGTTATATTACAGTCCTACTTTATTTTGTTGCTCAATTGTTTCAGCTTTGACCATTAGTATCTCTTATATGTCCTTTTGACATATAACTATCAATGTGGGGTTTTGTTTTTGTTTTTGAACACTTCCTTACTTTATGGCACTACAAAATACTTCAGCTTTCCTCTTACATATTTTCTGTCCCAGTCCTAGAATCAGACATTTCTCCAAAAAGCCCAAGTTCTTTCGGAGAATGATATCAGAAACCAAGATTTAGGTACTGGTGTGTTCATTGTCACTGGGATATAGTTGCACGTAGGCCTGTTCAGCTGACCGAGCAAGGAGATACGTGTGTGTGAATGCTTACACTTGTATAACCATTTGTGTCCATATTAAGTTAAACATGAGTTATTACTGATATCTGCAACATTAATCCCTTACCACATGGATCATTCTATTCTCCTCTTCTTGCTTATCTGTTAATTCCCACTCCAACAGTGAGAACTAGCTCTCACCATCCATAATAATTTACTTAATTTCAATATACATGTATAGCAGTATCAGAACCCATTCTCCTATGTAAAGTAACTTTTAAAACTAGAACACAGTGCTTATGTGCAATTTCTTTTGCCTTTAGTCTTATAGACTCCACTTATATCTAAAAATATCTAGGTCAACACCTTTTCTCCTTTCTCCTTCAGTGAAATTGTTTCCTTTTTTTTATAATATAGTTAGATTTTCTTGTCACAGTCTGCATTCTATCCTGGATTCTTCTACCTCCTAAATGCTTTATGTTTGTTTTTTTTTAATTTTTATACATAAGCTTAACTTTTGGTACTATAAAGTTCCATGGGTTGTCAGTCATTAAAAAAATGAAATCTTGCCATTTGTGATAACACGGATGGACCTAGGAGTTATTATGATAAGTGAAATATCACACATCTTTTTTTATCCCCTTATATTTTATGAGACACTTGGTTGTTTCTGTATCTTGGCTATTACAAATAATGCTCCAAGGAACATGGATGTGCAGATTTCTCCTTGAGATCCTGATGGTAGTTCTAGTTTTAATTTTTAAGGAACCTCCATACTGTATTTCATTGTGGCTGAACGACTTTATATTACCATCAGTTATGCACATGGATTCCCTACTTTTCATACCCTTACTAGTACTTATTTTATGTCTTTTTGGTGATAGCCATTCTAATAGGTATTAGTTGATATTTTACTGTGATTTTGATTTGCCTTTTCCTCATGATTAGTGACGCTGAGCACATTTTTGTGTACCTATTGGCCCTTTGTATGTCTTCTTTAGAAAAATGTCTATTCAGATCATTGGACATTTTTAAATTAGGTTATTTAGGTTTTGTTTGATTTGATTGATTGCTATTGAGTTGTGTGAGTTTCTTGTATATTATGGCTATTAAGCCCGTATAGGATGTATGGTTTGCAAATATTTTCTCTTTAGTGTGATGTTTTATGTTAACCTGGCTATGACTTGGGCTGTATTTAATGGTTGTTGTGACTATAGTTGCCATGGACCTCAAATGCCTTTAGCATTCTTGATTTTGGTCCCACTATCATCTCTGGTTTTCCTAAGGACTCCTTAGAGTCTGAAACTTGCAGCTCTTTCAGCTTTAATCTACTTTGTTACTGGAGCTCTGTTGACGTGGTGGTAAAGAATGGGTTAAGACTAGTGTTCTATAATCTTAAATGAAATCTCAGTTGTCATTGGGACTACGTTCATGGGACATGACTTTTTCACAAAAAGTTTATCAGTTTTTTCTTTTCCTTGCCCTCTTTGGGTGAGGCAGGAGGCCAGAGAGGGCTGGGGTTGGGTAATTGCTCTCCCCCAATACGAGATAAGGCTCTGATAAATTTTTTTCAGTGGAGAGTAGCCCTTTGTTGTGGAGAACACACTGAGCATATTTTTAAATGATTATTTTTTCTGTACCCTTGACAAAGATCCAAGGTTACTTTTCTTGGGACTTCATTGTCAGAGCTTGGTCTGTTTCCTAGAGGTAAAATCCATAAAAACTCTAGGGGTCCCCCTAAAATTTCAGCTCTCAGGACTTTCTCATTCTCATGCTAGTCTACACTCAGCCTTCAGCAATTCATCAGAATAACTATTTAAGTGTTCGTACCAATTTGTGGCTCCAGTGGCTTTTGCTCTCTATGAGCTAATCTCACTGTGTTTCTCTGCGTTCTCTTGTCTTTCTTGATTTCAGAATGGCTCTCTGCCCTTTTGAAGTGATCACCCCTACCAGTCTAATACCTATATGACACCAGACATAGTTATTACAATATTATCGACTATAGTCACTACGCTGTACTTTACAGCTCTGTGAGTTGGACCTCAATTCTTTGATGGTCCAAGAAAATATATGGATTTTCGGTTTGTTCAGATTTTTCTGACCAAAGGATGGAAGTGAAAATTTCTAAGCTATTTGTGTGTCAGAGATAAAACCAGGTTTCTCTTTATATTCACCTTTTATATTTTGAAATATCCTCAAACAAGAAGTTCTGAAAAATGACCCTTTGTACTACAGATAAGGTACAATTATTGTTAAATTTTTGTGAATTTGATAGACAGTTGTCATCTTGGAAAATGAAGAAAGAAATTGCTGTTTTAAGGATGAAAGAAGAGGGTTTTTTTAATGCTGTCTGGGTGGGCTTGATAAAGATATGCTCTCGGTACAGATTACGTTTAAACTTTCAGAATCTGGAGGTGAAGCTAATTGGAAAGATGTGATGTTTTAACCCAATTACATTATAAGTGTCACAGCCTGTGTCATTTATCCCTCCTCTGGAAGCTTGCAGAGGGATTATGAAAAATCTTTGGCAAAATGTACAGCAAATAAAGTGAGATACCTCTCCCCCTCGCCCCTCCCCCCAGCCCAGCCCCCCCGCCCCCCCCTTCGGCCCTTACCTTATTGCAGGCATCAAACAAAGAGAAGTGAAAATGGAAATGACCTGTTAGGAAATATACTAGAGTTGACTGGCTGGAAAATTACCACAATTGTGCAATTGTGCACATGCCATCTTAGAGAGGACTTAAGCAGAAAACAAGATTGTTCTAATTTGTTTTAAAATGTGTCTATAGTCTGATCAGTGAAAAATAAAAACATGACCACCTGAAGAGATAAGTGGATATTCAATGAGGTGGTGATACAACCATGAAATCCCAGACTGAGGAAGACTTGTAGGGGATTATGGTAGAGGAAACTTCCGTTGCATTTTAGCAGAAGCAACCAGAGAGCAGCGCAGCAGTTTGGTTTTAAATGCCAAAAAAAAAAAAAGCATTTAAATGGACCCTCTAAATGGACACATGCCAAAGAAATGAACTACAGATGGTGTTTCTTATTCAAGGTTCACAGACACCTCCCACAAACACCAGACAAAGATATAGTCAGGCATTCAAATGAGAACAAGAATAAACATCTAGAATTCAGAAAAACTATCTGATATTATGGCAGTAAAACTTTGATCAACTGATCATAGCAGGTAGCAAAAGACTGGATACATAGAAGGTAGACTAATTTAATAGGTAGCACCCTACTAAATAGACGTTCCGAACCTGAATAGAACAGGAATCCTTTCAGACCAGTTAAAAAACAGAATAGCAATTTTTTTGCATATAATTTTTTAAAGCTCATGGCCCCAAATACTGTTTAGAAACTGTTTTAAAGTCAGTCCAGATTTAGTCCTAAGGCTTTCACTGTCTGCCAATTCATTTTCAGAAATAACCCCTGAAAAATGATAGAATAATGACTCTGAACCCATAAAAAGAGACTCAATTCCATTCAACATATTTGTACTTTTACAAATGATTCATACTTTCCAGAAACTATATTTTTGTGAAAGTTGTTACTGCCTTAGATAATCAGAAATCTGATTAACATGAAAGTTTCATTATTGCCTAGTATATTAGTTAATGTCTTTCTTTTATCTATTGTCTTTTGGCCTGGACAATGGTCAGATAGAAAATGAGTTATCCTCAATAACATTTTAGGATATAACATTCAGTCTATGAAACAAAGTGGGTTAACATCAAGATTAATTCCCCCTGTTTATACAATAAATTTTAAACCAAGCTAACAATTCTATTGTATCATTTTATAATCATGAGCTATTGCCAGGAAGTTACTTGATCCATAAATATATGAACCATTTTTTCTGAATCCCTGATTAGGGCACATGACAAATGTGATAATACTTTTGTGGATAATGAGAGATTACATCAAAATGTTGGCTCTCCTAGTAAATTCATGATGGAGAGTCACAATATCCATCATTACTCTTTTCTACTGGCTTGGAAAAGTTTGGAGACCTCACTTAGATACTGCCAAATCCATTCATTCATTTCCTTAACAGTCAGCCTTCCTAGATGTCTAGGCATTCAAATATAGAAGGTCCTTTCGTGCAGATTGCTTGGTCTCTGCTTGACACATGTGCAAAGCCCTTTTCTTAAGCAGAAGATGGGCCTCTACTTAAATGTCACTGGGATGGAGAAGCATATTATTTTCTTTTCTGACAAATACCTCAATTAAGTCTGAGCTGCATACTTTCCATCAACTGCTCTTGACTCAAATGAAGTTTTCGGACAGTCCAGAAATTCTAATTAACAAAAACAAAACACTCTGGTTGCTTCTGATTCATGTTAAGGTCAACCAGTGGAAATAATAGCTCAAGGCCAATCTATGAATATCCCAGAATGTCAGTAGTTATCCATTTTGGAAAAGAGAGCCAATAAAAATAACAAAGATAGAGACAAATGTTCAAGGCTTGGTATTTTGATTTGTTTGTCAGAGTGTTCTTTTGGTTTTTTTTCTTTAGGAAGAGCTGGGGTGCCATGCATTCTCTCAAAACACGACTGAAGATATGAAGGTGCTTAATTTGATGACATATGGAAATTTCCTTATGGACTTTTAACCTTTTGTATTTTAAAGTGGTTATTACTATTATTAAAAAATACCATCACTGTCATGTCTGGCATCATTTTTTTCACATATGAAATTCTTCCATGCAATGACTGCTCCATAAGCATCTGTAAGTGCAAAGTGCTCACAGCATGACTGCTTTCCCTTTCCCAGCTCACCCACGTCCCCTTTCAGGTAAATTTTAATAACCACTAGTCATTTTGGTATTCATTATTACATAGTAAATAGCACATTTTCACTGATAAACTTTTCCATGGCTTGAGCAAGTCCTGAACACAACCTGGGGCAAAAAAAGAAAAAAGAAAAAAAAGTGTTTGTGATTAGGGTTATAAAGGCAATTAATGGTTGCTTTATTCATCAAAGAGAAATATTATATATCTGTTCTCATTTTTGTGTTTGTGTGAATTCAAACATCAGGCAGCAATAAAGCAAAAATGATTACTTTCTTTCAATTTATCAGAGATGATAACGATTATTTTGGGTTCAAACTTAAGTATTCAAAATATTGTATACCAAGAGCATTAAAAATTAATGCATTTTAAAATGATGTAATGTAGAATTGTACACCTGGAAACTATATAATTGTTACAACCAATGTCACCCCAATAAATTTAACAAAAAAATGATGTATTTTTAAAACAATTTGGATTTTTAACTTTTTGGTAAAACAAACCAAAAGTCTAGACAGTGATAATTTTGATATAATAGGATCTGTTATTTTTCTAATGAGAATCATTTTATTACTTTTCTATCTGGTTATGCAAGTAATAAATTCAGTACAGAACAAAACTGAAAATACAGGAAAATATTTTTAAAATATTTACCATCTAGAAATAACCATTATTAATATTTTGCTGTGTGGCCTTTCTTCTTTCTTTTCTTTTCTCTCTTCCCCCCCCCCCTTCTCTTTTTGTTCTACATGTACTTGGCTTTACCTGTTGCTAGATAGCAATCTAAATGGTTGCATTGAAATTCCATGACACAAATTTACAGGGACTGATGGACATTTATGCTGTTATAATTTTGCTACTACTAACACAACGTTGTTAAAACTTCTTGCTCATGACCTGCTTACAGATTGTGCTTCCAGGCCTTGGAAGGGAGAGAGTCAAGTGAACTTCATAGATAACTGAGCAATCACCATATATGCCAGGCCTTGACCACTACTAAATCTGATTGTTAAGGGATATCTAAATTCTCAGCCCCACCCCAACCCTAAATCTATTCAGGAAGAAATATGCTGCTCTTCATAAATAGGGCAATGCTCTTTAAGAAACTGAAATTAGCTTCAGGCAGCTTGTAAAAGTGTGTATCTTATTTTCCACCCTCTACTTTATATCCTGCTTACCCTAAAGGAATTGGAAATCCTTTTACATTTATCAACATAGGTCTTACTTTTCCTATAGAAACATTCCACTTTTTAGAAATGCCAAGTAAATATTTTTTGAAATTCATGTCACGATGAATTTCCTGTCTGCTGATAATAATATCTTATGTGCAGTAGGAGTGGGACATTTCAGTTTTAGGAGCAAGAATTTTTCTGCAGAAGGACTTGCCATGTGGGTTCAGCTTGTGGGTTGTTCTTCAATTATCTTTTTTTGGAAATAAATCCATTTGCTGATTTAACTCCAACTTGCATTACTCTGCTAAAGCAGAAGGAAAGATTAGTTTATTGGATTGCATTTTGACATCACAGAACTTTAGCTCTGGAGGCAGAAGAAATTTAGAGAGTATATAAATCCTTAACCTAGGTTACTTGGAAGAACTTAAAAAGTTCATAAATGCCCAGAAATAATTTGCAAATGTGTGTGTGTTTCTTGTAGATAATGTCCAAAGCTTTCATTAGATTCTTAAAGGAATACATGATAGAAAAAAAAAAAATCGCTCGAAGTCCTCCTTTTAAAAAGGAACGTATAAAATTCGGAACCCTCACTGAAGATCCGAGAACTAGTTAGTAGTGAAGAAGAAGTTACACACCTCTCCTAAATTCTCCTTCTAGACAAGTAGATCCCAGGATGTTGTGCATTAGCATGATGTTCTATGTTTAACGTCAGCTTTCAAAAAAAAGTAAGCATAAGTGTAGAAATATAACTGTATTACAAGTTTGATTGATACAAAGGATGCATATCTCACTGTGTACAAATAATAAGAATTGTATATACACTTTATTATAAGTTCCATACACCTATAATTTCAGTGTGACTTGCTATTTCTTTCAAAATTTGCTATCAGTTTTTAGAATTCTGTTGCCAATAACAGTGTCACAAAACCAAAGTTTAATGACCATTCATTTCAGTCAAGAAGTCACTTACCTCATTGACAATCAAGTGCAGTTCCAACATAAATATTGAATATACAAATGTGAAAGAACTTGTTTGACAATGAAATAAATGATTTATTTGCTGAAACTGATAATTATTTTCAAATACTGTGACATTGACAATCCAATGTCTAGAAACATCCTCACTTCCCACTTCAATCTTCATTTTTAACATTTTCTTTATTACTTTTTGAAGCCTAGACAAACAAAAAACAAAAACAAACAAACAAAAAACTATAAGCCAAGTCCCAATTTGTAGCATTTACCAATACATGGTGTAAGTATTCTCATTATGGCTGATTTCAAGCTGCCAGTTAAACTTCATTGGGACAGATTTTGGGGAGTGAAGCCAGGTCGCACACAATTATGTTGCATCCTCTCTATTCAGAAACAATAGACACAAATAACCTCAATAGCAGACAACAGTAAAATGTAACTGATTAGGATGTGCACTTGGAGTGCACATCTTAATTACCTTTAAATTTAAACTAATTTTTTATTTTAATTTTTTAATTTAATTTTTTATTACCTTTAAATTTAAACTAATTTATTTAATTCTAGGTTTGTATAACTTAACTTTTAAAAATGGCCAAGTTTTACAGTCAGCTTGCACCATTCTTGAAATTTTAATGATTGGCTCTCATGAAACAGTTAAAACCAAGTCTAGCTCGCCAATGGTTCTGTCCTGGCAGTTTGCAAGGCCGTAAGCTGAATGTGGGAAAGGAGAGAGCTGGGCTAACCGAATCCCAGGAATATGGTGCAAGAGAGTATAAAAGCAGTCTATGACAGATGATAGGATCTAAGACCAAGGAGACTGAGTAAAATGCCCGGTTCTAAGAGGTCGTTAAAGAGAATGAGATAAATCTGTAAGTACTAAAGTAGAAAGCTATCCATAATTTACCAGTAAGTAAAAAATAGTTTACTTACTAATAAAAATACATTGTTTTAAATGGTTTATGACTGTGTATGTTTGTGTGTAGACGTCTACATACTGATTCACTCTGAACAATTAACTGAGTCTAATTGGAGATTTCATTAGGTAGAGGGGAAAACTTTTATAATTGCTTTTCAATGAACACTTGTATGTAAAGAAATGACAGTAGCAAAAAATCAATCAATCAATCAATCAAACAATAAATACAGGCCAAAAAAGACTAATGCAAAATGTAAACCAATAATTAGATAAAAACTATGGTAAGAAGCCAAGAATTTATAACCACAGGAAATCCACAGGGAGTAAGAAAATGAATAGATTTTAAAAAGGCAGCAGGAAACAAATCCCAAATAAATTTTCTTGGCATTGAAACGTAAATCCAGATTTCTCTCTATCAAGAAGCCTGGAGCCTTCATGCTGGGAAGAAAGAGACTTGTTAGCAGTAAAAATTCCTGTTGTCATAACAAGCTGCTGTAGCTTCTTGGTTCTTTCACCCATTTAACAAAAAGCAATGGCACTGTGAGTGGGGAAACCCTGTCACATGTCCCTGGTAACAATTCCTTTTACCAGAATTCTCGGACAACTGATTCTAGCAAGATAAACTGGTGTTGGAGAAAAACAGAAGTTGCTGGAGGTTGCCTGTGGACAGGGAATTTACATGTCCAGAACCTTGTGCGTTAGAGAATTAGGACAGTGGCACAGCAGTTGGCAAAACAAAAGATAGGGTGGGCCAAGGGAGAGTCAAGCAGCTTCCATGAGCAAGGTATTATGAAAAGGGAAAAACATGTCTATAATGATTTTTAAGAAAAATTTTGGGGATGCTGCGTAAAATTCTCCCTCTACTTCTTTAAGGAAAACCACTATAATGATGGACATTGTTCCTCAGAGCTTCTGGAGGTCAACCGCTTTCTTTTAATATGACTCCACTTAAAGACTGGATTATAATAAGGACCAGTTTAGGGATTACACTTTGAACCTAAAGGTATTAGCTCATGCTATGGGCTTTCATATCTGTTTACATTTTAAGTTCCTAATGGCTTAGTTTTCTTTTGCCTGTAGTTTGTGTCAGCTCCTTTATACCACAGAGCATATTCATTCAATAATACTTGTTGGCTTATTGGTCAACTGTGGAAACATTTTTCTTGATACGTGTATAACATTGTTGACTCATTTTTCTTTTGAGATTTATTAAGCAAACTCTTTGGGGAACATTTTAAGTTGAGATCAAGCTTACATTTCCATTCACAAAAAATTAATTCCATGCTGACTATGTCCTAAAAGAACTAGAATCAGCTTAAAATCATTATCATTGCTAAGGAAAACGAGTCTTAGATCTTTGTGAACTTGATTTTTATACTGGAAAAAAGAACTAATTTTGAGTAATATTTAGAAATCATCTTTCAAATTAGGATACCAGGGTCATGTAAATTAAAATATTTGTAAGTTGACATTGATTTGTTTTTTTTCCCCTCTTTTCACTCTTAGGAGCACATTAGTGAAATAAGCAAACTTTATTTTACTATAACATACATTGCCATCTGCTTAATTATTTGTAGAGCTTCAAAGAAGTAATTGTCTTCAATAGATTGAATAGTTTTGAGCAAAATACTATTCTGTAGCAAGACTGAGCATCATATTATAATACTATATGCTGGAAGTGAGGGAGGGGGAAGCAGATAATGGGGGAGGAAACATAAGATTTAGGGAAGTTTTTAGTATACCTAAAAACATTGGGCAGTTAGAATAATCAAGGTCTTGTATTATGTGTCAAATGAGTGGTAAAGAATATAAATGAGATCAGATTTTATATAAATTTAGAATTGAGCATACAAAATTATTAATAGCATTCGTGTTTTACCCTCCACATTAAAAAAAAAAAAGTCCAAATTTCACAGTTGGTTGTCTGGGTAAACTGTATACTGTGCTTTATATTTTGATGGTGGCAAAATATTGGTTTAATTTAGTTGGTAAATAAAAATACCCCACTTCCTTTGTCAAAATTGCTTACTATTATTTATATATATATATATATATATATATATATATATATATATATATGTGATTTGGATGA
>PVKE010027119.1:0-21826 GCA_004027555.1 Craseonycteris thonglongyai | reverse complement strand
GCTGAACTGGGGAGTTCCCCCAGTTTGAGTCTCACCAGGGTGAAGACCCCGGCCCAGTTCCTGCCCTGTGCAGTTCCGCACCCACCTGTAGAATAAAACTATGTGGAAAAATCGATGATGTGCACCTATGGAGACTGTTCTGGGCCCTCCCCCTTCTCTCTGTCAAAAACAACAAAAATAAATCTTTAAAAAAAAAAAGATTTATTTTATTGTTTTTGACAGAGACAGAGATAAGCGGGAGGGTCCAGAGCAGTTTCCATAGCTGTACATCATCAGTGTTTGTTTTTTTTCAACACGGTTTCCTTCTGCACAGGTGGGTGGGGGCTGCGCTGGGCAGGAACTGGGTTGGGGGCCTCCTACATGGGAGGCATGCCCCCTTGAGCCAGGGGCTGAGCCTGGAGGAGAGAATCAAACTGGGGGCCTCCAGAATGGGAAGCACATCCCAGTTCAGCATATGGGTCCACATGGGCCAGGGCCGGGATTCGATCCTCAGGGCTGCAAAGTGAGCGCTTAACCCACTGAGCCATTCCAGCTTCCCCTGGTGATGTCTTAATGAAACTTCTCACCCTCTGAAAGATTTAAGTCTTGGGAAGCTGGGGTGGCTCAGAGGCTTAAGTGCTCACTCTGCAGCCCCAGGGACCAAGGATCGAATTCCAGGCCATGGCCCATGCAGACCCATATACTGAACTGGGGTGTGCTGTGCCACCCATGCGGGAGGCCCCCAGCCTGATTCCTGCCCTGTGCAGCCCCTGCACACCCGCGTGTAACAAAACCACGTCAAAAACTAATGACATGCAACTACAGAGACTGCTCTGGGCCCTCCCCTTCTCTCTGCCTTTGTCTCTGTCTGTCAAAAACAGTAAAATAAATCTTTTAAAAAAAGATTTAAGGGGTAGCTGGGATGGCTCAGCGGGTTAAGCACGCGCTTTGCAGCCCCGGAGACCAAGGATAGAATCCTGGCCCTGGCCCATGCAGACCCATATGCTGAAATGGGGTATGCCCCTAGTTCAGTTCTTGCTGGGGCCTATGCGGGAGGCTCTTGGCCCAGTTCCTGTCCTGCGCAGCACCATGCCCACCTGTGGAGTGAAACTATATGGAAAACTAATGCTGTTCCTGCACTGTGCAGCCCCTGCACACCTGTGTGTAACAAAACCATGTCAAAAACTAATGACATGCCACTACAGAGACTGATCTGGGCCCTCCCCCTTATCTCTGTCTCTCTGTCTCTCTCTCTGTCAAAAAAACAATAAAAAGGGGAAGCCGGAATGGCTCAGTGGGTTAAGTGTTCACTTTGCAGCCCCGGGGACTGAGGATCGAATCCCAGCCCCGGCCATTGTGGACCCATATGCTGAACTGGGGAGTGCCCCCAGTTCAGTTCTCACTGGGGTGAGACCCTGGCCCAGTTCCTGCCCTGTGCAGCCCTGCACCCACCTGTGGAATGAAACTATGTAGAAAGACCAATGATGTGCAACTATGGAGACTGTTCTGGGCCCTCCCCCCCTTCTCTCTGTTCTCTGTATCTCTCTCTTTCTCTCTCTCTGTCTCTCTCTCTCTCTCTCTGTCAAAAACAATAAAAATAAACCTTAAAAAAAATGATTTAAGCCTTGAATATTTATTTTTACAATAAAAATTTTGTGAGAAAAATGGAGTTAGTTGTAGTTAATATTACTTTATAGGATATGTATTCAGTTGTATTACTATTACTATTGTAATGTCATTCTTGGGATATTCTAATGTTCATTAACTTCAAATTTCCAAAACTCTTGAGTTGACTTTTTTCTTTAATAAAACATTATGATTGGCATGAAGACAATATGAGTTTTAAAATATATACCTAATTGATCAGCTTCTGGCCTGTGTGGCATATGATTTCTGATTGCCACTTTATTAATTCAAATCTGCACCCGAAGATCATAATTTCTTTATAATACAATGTGACTGCTGTTTTCTCTCACATAGTTTTAGAGTTGGTGTTATGAATTACTTGAGTTTAGCGTTCTGACTTATAACATTCTAAGAACACTTGATGCCAGAACTTTACACCCAGAACATTTTATACTAAATGTACTCAGTGACACTGAGTACTAAGAATTCAGGTACGTGACAAAACTGTGCTAAGTGTGAAATGTAGAATTTTCAATGTTTACTACTAAACTACATGTTTTGAGGAGAATGCTGTTATAGCCTCAGTATCCTGTAATTTACAAGCCTAAGTGGCTTCAATACTAAACAAAAAGTTATATGTCGTAAGTATTTTATCAGTTTCAACAGACCTCATGAGGTTTGTGTGTGTGTGTGTTAAGATTTATTTTATTGTTTTTGGCAGACGGAGAGAGAGACAGAGAGACAGAGAGAAAGGTGAGCGCCCAGAGCAGTCTCCATAATTGTGCATCATCAGTTTTCCACATGGTTTTGTTCCATACAGGTGGGCAGGGGCCTTGAAAGGCAGGAACTGGGCTGGGGGCCTCCTGCATGGGGGAGGCACGCCCCCTTGAGCTAGGGTGAACTGGGCACCTCCTGCATGAGAAGCACACCCCAGTTCAGCATATGGGTCCGCACAGGCTGGGGCCAGGATTTGATGCTTGGTCCACGAGACTACAAAGTAAGCGCTTAACCCACTGAGCCATCCTGGCTTTCCCCAGGAGAATGGTTTTTATTTTTCAATAAAAGCCAGGTCAGGGAAGCTGGGTTGTGAAGGAATAGAGAGAGATGTTCAGGGATATGTGATAAGAAGTGTAGGGTCCAAAGAATTATCAAAGAGCTTCCTTTTTTCCTTTTCTCTTTCCTTTCTTTTTCCTCTCCTTCTGTCCTCCACTCCTCTTTATCTCTTATTTCTCTCTCCTTTTTCTTTCTCTCTTCTATGTTTTTCCTTCCTTCTTTCTTTTGTCTTTTTTAAATAAAAATAAGAGAAATGAACTAATTTATAATTTATAGGAATGAAAACAGTTACGAGACAAACTGCTACAATAAAGCAGAAAAAAAAGGTATCACAAATGGATTCCTCACTTTGAGGAATCAGAAGAGGTTGGGATTCAGTATATACTATATGAAGACCTCCCTTTCCTCTGTGATGTAGAAATTAAGTTCATTTTCAGAAAGCTAGAAAAGGAACGGGGGTGCTGAAGTGAGAGAAGAAAGTTGAGGTGGGCCAGCCATTAGACATAATTGAGGAGGAACCAATTTGGGATCACACAGGACAGAGTTGCTAGCAGAGGCAAGAGACTATGAATGTAGTTGTATCACCAATTGCTCTAGTTGTGTGAATTTCTCCAAGTAAAACTCATCAATCTCATTCTAAGAGCAAAGAAAGGCAGATTGTTGGAGCATCAGGTATTGATGAAGGCCAAAGAATGTGTCTTGAAAACACTAAAGACTCTAGGGTTTGTTTACGCTGGAAGAGGTAGTGCTACTGAGAAAGGTAAGAGTAGAAAGATAAGTCAGTAGGAATGACCCAGCAGGAATAAGTACATAAGAAAGGACAGATGCCTACAGGCATTCATGTATAGTAACTCGACCTAAGAAGAATTTGAGATAAAAAAGCATGGAGGTCAACTGGTCCATTCTTCTGCCACCAAGCAAGACCACCCAAGCCTTCCAAAGAAATGAGACTCTATATTGTCTTTCAAGACCACCAAAAGTGGATATTCCTTTACATCAAAGGTCAGGGAAATTTTTCTGTAAAGAAGCAGATAATAAACAGTACAGGCTTTGAGGTCACAATTATTCAACAATGCATTATGGTTCAAAAGTACCCATAGACGGTATGCAAACAAATGAGCATGGCAACATTCCAATGAAACTTTATTTTCAAAAATAGATGGTGGACTAGGTTTAGTACAGGACAAGTTTGTAGACCTCTGCCCTAGACCATTTTCTTTTGAGGGATTTGTTCTCTTTTTTACTGATTATAAAAATGGTTTACTTACAAAGAATATTAATACTCTGTCTTTTACACTGCCAATATTTTTTTTCTTTTGTTTATACTTTTTGTTTTGGATATTTGAGGGAAATATAAAAGTTTAAATATGTTCATATAATCAAATCTATTGATCTTTCCCCTTAGTTTTGACTTTAAAAATCATGTTTAGAATGATCTTCCTTACACAAATATTGTGTATTTATTTCTTTTCTCCCTAGAACTGTTAAGAGATAGTACATGAGTGATAGATAAGAACACAGACCCTGGAGCCAGAATGTCTAGGTCAAGCTTGTCCAACCCATGGCCTGAGGGCCACATGCAGCCCAGGATGGCTTTGAATGTGGCCCAACACAAATCTGTAAACTTTCTTAAAACATTATATTTTTTGAGATTTTTCTTTTATCATTTTTTTTTTTTTTAGCTCCTTGGCTATGGTTAGTGTTAGTGTATTTTATGTGTGGCCCAAGACAATTCTTCTTTCAATGTGTCCCGGGGATGCCAAAAGATTGGACACCCCTGGTCTAAGTTTATAGTAGCTGTAGCACTCTCATCATCTAAGTGTCCATTGTCCTGAAATGGGAGAGAGTGGGGAATAGCTCCTAATTTATAGGGTTGCTCCACTGATTGAATGAGTAGAATATGTACACAATAATAAACTGTGCTTAAATCAAGGCTTGACATATAGTACAAGCTAAATAAATGTCAACTATCATTATTTTGGTACCTTTAATTCATCTGAAAATTATTCTGATTAAAAAAGTAAGATTGAGGTCAAATTGTATTCCCCTCCACTTATTTAAATTCATATCCCACTACATTTATCTCAGTCTAATTTAGTTTACCTTCCTTCCTTTATGAGACATAACCAAGATTTTAATTTTTTTTCATTGTTATGACAAGTGTGGTATTTTTTAATTTAAAAATAAAAATTGTACTTATTGAATTTATATACAGTTGCCTCTTGAACAACAGGGTTATTAGGGGCACCAGCCCCCCACACTGTCAAAAATTTATACATAACTTTTGACTCCCTAAAAACATAAGTTGTTCCTCAGTATCCAAGAACCATTGGTTCCAAGAATGATTGGTTCCAGGACCCCCACAAATACAAAAATGTATGCTCAAGGACCCTCTTTAAAATGGCAGAGACCAATGCATACAGTTGGTTCTCTGCAGTGATGAACTCCCAATTGCAGATCAAAACCAGTACAAGTATATATTGAAGGAAATCTGCTAAATATATGGTGATGGAAAGAGTTGTCTACCTGGAACCTATGTAATTTTTACTAACCAATGTAACACTAATAAATTTAACAATAAAAAAAAAGGAATCTGCATATAAGTGAACTCATGCAGTTCAAGTCCGTGTTGTTCAAGAACTAACTATATCTGGTATTTATATAGTTTATAAATACATGTTTTACAGTGGCTAACAAGTCAGGCTAAAAGGTTTATTGTATGTTGCCATCTAAAACAGTAAGTTCTCTTTATTTTTTTTAATTCATGAGCTTAATGTATTAAAGCAAAGGTGCAATGCCTTAACACTGGTGAGGTCTGGCCTGTGTCTACCTCTAGGCTTCTCTGTAATCCCCTCCAGATAGCCCTGGCCTTCTTTCTCAGCTTCTCCCACATATCAAGTACGTCCTCTCAGAGCCTTCACACAGTCTGAAGTGTTCTTTTCCCAATCCTCCTCTAGCTTTGTCTGTCTCTTCCTTTTCATCTCAACACAGACAGTACTTCCTCAAAAATTTCCTTAAATTTCCAGTACAAATTATGCACTTCCTGTTACTCTGTGCCTTTCTAGCCCTCATTCCAATTATAAAATCAAGCAGTTATATAATTACAGACTAGTGTGTTCAAATAGGAACTCATTGAATATTGGTTGAATTAATAAATAAAAAATTAAAATGGCATTACAAATATTACTAGTGAAATAAAAATTTCAATAACTCTCCACAGATATGACATTTAAGGCCACTCAAATTGAATTGTATGTTTAAACTATTTATAAAAACATTTAAGGGGAAGCCGGGATGGCTCAGTGGGTTAGGCGCTCACTTTGCAGCCCAAGGGACCAAGGATCAAATCCTGGCCCCGGCCTGTGCGGACCCATATGCTGAACTGGGGAGTGCCCCCAGTTCAGTTCTCACTGGGGCGAGACCCTGGCCCAGTTCCTGCCCTGTGCAGCCCCACCCACCTGTGGAATGAAACTATGTGGAAAAACCAATGATGTGCAACTAGGGAGACTGTTCTGGGCCCTCCCCCTTCTCTCTGTCTCTGACTGTATCTCTCTCTCTCTCTCTCTCTGTCAAAAACAATAAATAAATCTTAAAACAAACCAACATTTAAGATCTTTGCCTAATAAGCATTTATATACAACTAGATGCTATTACTACATGCTAATTATTTGTGAGCAGCTAGTCAAATGACCATCTATGCTACAGAGAAAAACATACTTTTATGAAAATCTCACAAATCAAAAATTTTGTGAATTCAAAACTAGCCTTTTGGGAGGATGCCGGGATAGCTCAGTAGGTTGAGCATTTGCCTTGCAACTGCAAGGTCAGAGGATCAAATCCCCACTATGGCCCATGGAAACCCATATGCTGAACTGCAGCACAGCTGGTAACCACTAGGATAGGGGTGAATGTTATCCCCTCCCACATAGGAGGCCCCAGTTCAGCTGCCACCCTGCACAGCCCCACATCCACCTGTGTGGAATGAAATTATGTTAAAACTAATGGTGTACAACTATGGAGACTGCTCTGGACCCTACCCCCTTCTCTCTCTCTCTCTCTCATCTTCTCTCAAACAATAAAATAAATCTTAAAACAACAACAACTAGCCTTTTATCCTTTTAGTCTAAACTGAAGTTTTACTAATGTCAGTAAATTCATACATGCATTTATCTATTTAAACATTCATTTCACTACATGTTTGGTTTTTTTTATTACCTTCTAGGCATTAAGCCCTGGTGACTGAAAGATGAGTTGTACATGATCTGCCCCTTCTGAGAGTTTAGAGCCAAGTGAGACACATGTCAACCACTTATTACAGCCAAGAAGCAGCAAGGCCAGGCTGCTTGTGGTCTATAGAGTCAGGATTGGCTCTTTGAAAATGCTGTGCTGAAGACCTACTATCCATATTTTAATTGTCTATAAGAAGAATATTAGGCAAAACACCTTTCAGAAATTACAAAAGATAGTAAATTTCATTTATTTATAACTTCTTTTGAAACTCACTTTTCACATTTGTGAAGAGCACCTTTATTCATTTTGTCAACTGTCTTAAATGACACTAGATGTCACTCAACCACAGTGTGGCAGAGCCTGACTAGCCGCTCATCAAACAAACTTCCTCTTCCTGAAGGTATGGCCAAACAATATCTCACAATGGAATGTGCCTGATGTGATGCTCAAGATAGCTAAGCATTGTGTGCCTTCCTTATACTCTCTCCTCTTTTCAGAGCAATCTTGTAGGCTGGAATTCAAAGATGGCAGCAGAACAAGATGAAGGAAGCCTGGATATCTGATTGATTGTAAAGAGAAGCACCTCACCATGATGGACTGCAATATGAGTGAATAATTAATTAAGCTGCTGAAACTCTGACATATTAGTTTACTGTAATAGGTCCCCAATTTTGTTTAGGGAGCTAATGCATACAGCTTCAGAAGAAGGATTTTGATTGGCCTAAGTTCATCATAAAAATCCTATTCCCCATCTTTCTAGCTTTCCCTGCAATGAGGGATGGCCAACCACTCCAGTTCTAGCTAAGAAGACCTAAGGGGAATGTACTTTAGGGTTTCTGGGAAAGGTTTTTCTTCCCTGATAAAAGAGGGTCTACATGAATGACATCATCCCTTTTTCCTTATCCTTGATTCAAACAGAGACCTGCATGAGTGGGGTTAAACTAATACAACACAGCACAGCACAGCACAACACAACACAACAGAACATAGTATTTCACCAATGCCATAAATTTGTGGGCTGCTAAGGAATATGCATGAAAAGAAGAGTACATTCTCCATCTAAAGTCATTTAAGGTTAATTTTATATTTAAACATTGATATGTAAAAACAAAGGTCTCAGGGGGCCCATAGCCACTCAGTGAAATTTGGAATATAAAGGCCTATTAATTTAACACTAACTTTTAATTATTTGTCATCATCTATTGAACACAGAACATGTTTATCTATCACACTTTCTTAATGTGCTTCTTTAAATCAGTAAAATGTACTGGTTAAGATCTTGGGCTTTCCAGTCAGACTGCCTAGATTCAGATCCCAGCTCTGGCACTAACTCTGAATATAAATACTAATAAGAAAAGATAAAATAGTGCCATTTGTGACACCATGGATAGGCTTAGAGGTCATCATGCTAAGCAAAATGAGTAAAAAAAAAAAGAAAAAATCAGGAACCATATGACTTCACTCATATGTGAAATATAAAACTGAAAGTAACAAAGAAACAAAAACTCATGGACACAGTCAATAGTTAAGTGATTACCTGAGGGTTAGCAGGGACGGGGTCGGGGAGGACGGAGAGGGCATGAAATGTATGATGATAGAAGAACTGACTCTGGGAGGTAAGTACATAATGCAACACATAGAAAATATATTGCAAAATTATACACCTGGAACTTACGTAATTGTTACTAACCAATGTCACCCCAATAAATTTAACAATAAAAATAAATAAATTCAAAAAATGATACTAGGTGTGCCAGGATAGCTCAACAGGTTAAGTGCCTGCCTTGCAACTACAAGGTCTGGGGATCAAATCCCAGTCCCAGCCTGTGCAAATTCACATAATGAACTGTGGTGCACAACTGGTAACCACTAGGATGGTGGTGAAAGTTTTTGCCTCCCATGAGGGAGGTCCCCAGTTCTGTTCCATCCTGTGCAGCCCACATCCACCTGTGTAGGATGAAACTCTGTCAAAAAAACCTAATGATGTACACCTATGGAGACTGCTCTGGGTCCTTCCCGCCTCTCTCTGTGTCTCTCTGTCTTTCTCTCTCATGTACTCTCAAAAACAATAAAATAAATCTTAAAAAAAAAGGTACAAACTTTTGTCCATTTTTTTCATTACTAAAATAAAGATAATAGTATATGCTAAGGATGATGATTAAGGATTATATAAAACAATCAAAATATGTGCTCTGGCTTACAATAAGAGAATACATGGCACATAATGTCTAGTAATATAATAAATATAGTATTTATTTTTATTATCTCCAAATTTCAGCCATACAGCTTCAAGTAATGAAATAATCCATTGTCTCTGGGGTGGAGGTAGGGGTGTCTTTGCTTCGTATAGTTATAAATGTGCTTTATATTTAGGGCCTCCTAATGAGCAAACTAAAGAATAATTAAGGCTGTCTAACAGCCTTTGGACTCCTTGGGTTTTAAACAGGGTTAAAATAATATAACAGCTAAGTTGTTTTAAGTAAAGGATTAGAGTCAATGACTAAGAGTCAAGGGCAGGATGAGAGAGGATACTAGAAGAGCAGGTGGTGTGACTTCTCCTGTCCCTGTGAACTCTAGGGCTTGTGGACTCTGGAGCCTCACTCCAGACAAGATGATAAAGTGATAAGAGCAAGTTAAACCATAGATGGTAATCCTAACACGTTCCCCTCCCATCACTCCATTCACCTTCCCATGCTTCTCCAAAATGGACTATTCATCATTACAAGGACACGGCTCACATTTTTCTGCCTCCACATCTCTGCTCATAAGGTTCCTTACCCTAAATATCCCACTAGCCTGTCAAAACCTATTCATTTCACAGCCTAGTATAACTACCTTCTCTTTCAAGATAGCATCTCTAGTTTTCTCTCTCAAATAGTTTCCCTAACTTTTTGAACCCTTGTTGAGCTTCATTAATTAAAAAAAAAAAAAATTTTTTTTTCAAGTACATTTTATGGAATTATCCCAGGTGCTGAGAGGACACAGTCTTGAATTTTGGGGAACAGTTTAATAGTTACAATAAATTAAATTTATTTGTACCTTCTTCTTCCCCAACAGGATGTGCTCTGGCTTACAATAAGAGATATATACACTGTGTAACAGAATCTTAAAAGAAAGTTCAGGGCTAGAAGAGAGAAGAAATCAAACATTCTAACCAGTAAATGCATAGTTCAGTATGAAATGTAGCTCCCGAAGAGCCAGGATAATAAAAAAGGGGAACACAATGATCTTTTATCGGTACATTCTCCTATCAATAAGAAAAAGAATACCAGTTGCTCAGGGGGAAAAACAAAATATTCCTCACCCTAAAGTCTTATATACTTTCTCCCTTGGGGTGTTATAGAGATTTAAAATAATTACATTTCAATCTCAAATCTCATAAAAGAAAGGCATATACAATATACCAGAGAATACAAACTAGTTCACTGAATTTCAAACTCCTTAAATGAAAGTACTACATTTATTAAGAACAATAAAGACAATAATACTACCGTTTATTGGAGGGAAACTCATCCTAGACCTCTTTACCAGAATTAAACAAGCCAAAGAAGTATGTAAGCATTCAAATTAATGTCATTCACAGAACAACAAAGCACACGTCCCATAGAGATGAAATACAATGTTTAAATCAGAAAAGTATACTTCATTTTAACATTTCCCTATCCTGGACATTACATCATTACCAGTAAACAATCCCTTTCCACTTAAACTGAGTCTGATGTGAGTTTGGCTAAAGGAAAGCAGCTTGCCTTGTCTGATCAGAAAATGGAGCACTCAAAGGGGCAATCTGGCCTATAGGATTGTGGATAATGCCATCCACACTTCTACTTTCTTTCCAGAGCTTTGTTTAGTCCCACTCTTTCAACTGGACACTTTTATCTGAATGTCTACCATCATGTGAACCTTAGTCTAAAATCATATTTGTCACTTCTGTCCCCAAAACACCAATATCTGTTTTCCTTACTTCGGTTAATGGCACCATTTTCCTCCCAGTTAATTGGGCTTAAAAACATGGAGTTGTCAGTCTTTCACTCCTTTCCCTTGACTCCGAAATTCAATCAGCAATCACATATATATTTTCATTTTATATTTTGAGTCTTTTTCTCCTTTATCGCCAATACTGATATTAAGGTCCATTTTACCTTGAGTTCATATTTATACAATAGCTTAGATTTACTTTTCTAAAATACAACATTGTCATATTCCTGTTTAGAAACTTTTAGTGGGCCCTTGTTACTCACTAAATGTAGGCTGCACTTCAGAACCTAGAATTCAACTACTCCATATGTCTCAACCCAACAGCTTTACACCTTATCAACTTATTTCCATGATTTCCGTACTGTTCTATCACTGACCCTGTATTCACATTCAGTGTTCTTCAGTACCAAAATGTTCTTATCTCTTCCCTATTAATCCAAATTCAATTCTTCAAGGCTTAAGTACAGTCTCATCTACCTGGCTCACTCAATAACTATTTGTATAGAGCAGGGGTGTCAAACTGGCGGCCTGCGGGCCGCATGTGGCCCCCAAGGTAATTTTTTGTGGCCCACGATGCTCTGAAATAAAATGAAAATAGAAAAAATTGTTATGAAGAAAATAGCCTTCCATAAGGTAATTTTTTGTGGCCCACGATGCTCTGAAATAAAAACTTTCTATTTTCATTTTATTTCAGAGCATCGTGGGCCACAAAAAATTACCTCGGGGGCCACATGCGGCCCACGGGCCACCAGTTTGACACCCCTGGTATAGAGCTCTGCAATATCATTAATTTTGTCTTATGGAATTTTTCACATTTACACTGATGGTCTGTATGTGAATTATAGCCTATCTTCCCTACTAAAATTTAAGTTTCTTATATTTCTTTTTTGCCCCAGAGTGCTTAGCACCTAGTAGGCACTTAAATATATTGTAGAATTTGAGGAGAACCCTGGAGATCATCTATTGCCAACTCCTGCCCAGCATGGGAATTCCTTTGATACTCCTCACAGCCAATCCTTCAGCCTTTATTGAACACTTGAGTGACACTTTCAGCTACCTCACAAGACAGTGTGTTCCACTGCTGAAGAGCACCAGTCAACAGAAGGGTTTTCATCAATCTCCAAAATACAGCTGAGTGAAAAATCCAAAGTACCAAACAGTATGTTCAGTATGCTCAGCCGATTGGGGGGTGGGGTGGGAGGGTGGGTGACTGGGAGACAGAGAGTGAAGACCTAATTTTCACTGTTAGAGTCTTTGGTGTATTTAATAATTAACCAAATAAATTATGTTTTAAGTTATTTTTTGTTGAATACTTAAATTTTTCTCTGTGAAACTTTTACCCTGATCCTATTTCTGACCTCTGGAGCTGCCCAGCATAACTCAGTTATGTTGATTGACATGTTAATGCTCTGTTGCTAAGAATCATGTGAATATGTACATTCAACTAAAGTTTATTAAATCCATGAAAAGTAATATAGTCTCTTAAATGAGTTAAAAACTGTCCCTAATATGATAATATTAAATAAAACTGTCCCTAATATGCCTAAATAATACTTATTTTTTTATATACAATTTCCAAATCAGTTGTCTCACTTGTCTTAAAATTTTTACATAGGCCTACTATTCTATTTTTATTCATACTATCATAAATACATGTTGCCTAAAGTAATTTGATGTTATCTTGCATATTTCATGACCAGCTCTGTGTTGATCTTCACATGTGCAGTGCCTTTTTATTACCTAAAGACCTAAGACATGTTTAGCAGCTTTAAAGATATATTAAGTTTTCAGAATTATGTATAATACCCAAGTTTCAAAGAGTTTTGAGAGGGTCACTCCTAAATATTTTTAAAATTTTGCAGAATGAATAAAGATATTCTCTCACCATTATGAATAAGCACATATCTTGGGAATCAAATAACCTATGTTCTAATCATGGCTCTTTAAGTATCTCCAGGCCTCCAATTTCTTCTCTATTAACGACACAGGTGCAGGCAGGTATTAGACTATTTTTGAGAGTCCTTTCCCATCCAGTTTCCTGTCTGTTTATGACTTCACTCCAGCAAGTGCTCAGGTATTACAGCACACATAGTTAAGATTTACAACCATTCACCTAATGAAAGAATCCCTCTTCCCTGTGGGTATTGCAAGGATTCCTTAATGCAGGAATTATCACTGGCTCTAGGCATTCCCCTTGTTATTTATCAACAATGAACAACTTGGACAGAGATCTTTCACAAGCCTGTTTGTGTTTTCAAATGTGACCAGTTTCCCCATCTGAGCTATAAGATATTGACATTATGAAACTTGTCATCCTTAAACTCTCCTGAGTTTATAGAGGTACAATGGAGAGACTTTAAGCAAGGACGACTAGTATCACCAGCTATGGTGTGTTCTAATTGGTAATTGGCTACAAAAGTCCCATTAATAAAATTCAGTTCAACTAAATAAGCACTTCTTGAGTGTCTACTAGATACAGGCAATATGCCAGGAGATGGAGGAAACACTTTGCTCTTTTCCATTCAGTACAAAGAGAAGAAATATAAAAAGCCTCCTATGAGTGAAAGGACTTCTTAATTATGCTGTGCTCATCAAGCACCTTGTCTGCCCTATCAATTCTATCACAATTGGCAGATTCCAATCTTGTATCTGGACATTTTTTTCCTGTAATTCATACTCTGTAGTTCCAGTTCTCAATAACATCAGAACCAACTGAATCCTGAGGCAAGCCACACCCCATCCCTGAAGTCCAGGCTGGTGATGTAATCCTCTTACAATGCACTTCCCTATCTGCACGTAGGCTACTTAGAAACCTCTATTTGCCCTTGACTTGAGTCTTAGTTTCTCAATATGTATGGAGAGTCATGATTTCCACATTCAAGGTTTGACCTGTTAGGCACTCCTGGGCTGAGGCATTGGTATGAAGAAGAGAGAAGAGAGGTCATGTTCACTTTTTCAGACACAGTAATATTCTGGCCTCCTGACCAGAAAAAATAATAAAGTCTTATCTTAAATCTCCTTTGTCATTTCTACTATTTCTGGAGGGCAAAAAGCAATAGTGGGGAAAAAAGTTCCTGCAAATACCTTCCCTTATCATCTTTTATAACTGGAAGAGGTCATAACATAATGAAGCATGTGCTTCTTGCAGTTATTTCTTGTATCAATAGGCATTTACTGAGCCCCTATATCTATGCTGGGATCTGAAGAATCCAAAAGCAATGAAGACACTGTTCCTACTCTCTGGAGCCTCATGACTGAATGGGGAAGGTGGAGTTTACCCAAAATGCAATTAATTGGGGACAGCTAAGTGCCAAACCATTTGATACTAAAAATAAAAGAAGAAATCAACTATACAAACTCAGAACTATAGAAAAACTGGGGTGTAGGGGATCAAACCCAACCTCTCACCATAAGCAGAAATCTTTCAACATCCTTGTCAGGGTCATTAAGCTTCTGATTTATGTGTAATGTGGACTTCACATTTCACAAAGCAGCCCATTTAATCTTTCAGTCTCTTACTGCTAAAACATTTTATCCTATGTTGAAACAAAACTCTTGCCTATTTATTATTCTATACAGCAATGATTTCCAAAACTGTGTGTTTTAAACAGTGCAATGTATCTTCAAAAGAAATATTAAGCACAAACCAATATATAAAGGTTTTTGTTATAAGTGGAATTGCAGTTAAAAGTGAAACTTTTCTGTTGGGAGCTACAGGGGGCCCTCAGCATGTCCACTAGTGCCCCTTCTCCTTTACCCGTTAGCAGTCCAAGGTATAACAAAGAATGCCCATAGCTTTGAGGAGCAATATTTGAAAACCACTGCTTCAGGATATAATTTATTAATAGTATTAAGAACTTGAAGGTAGAGTAAATCTGATTCCAGCTACACATCTCAGCTCTTGAAGGTAGCTATCTTCTCTCAATCTTGGATTAAACTTGCCCCTATCAAACTGTCGATTCCCTTTATGTTATTGCCCCTGGTATTTGTCCCATCCTGATCACTGCCCTCCTAAAAATATAGAAACCATGTCTGAACACAGTTATTTACATACTGTGATCAGCTAAGGATCTTATGTCTTTTATTCTCTAGACAGCAATAGAAGTTGAAGAGGGGACTTGAGTTGGACCTTGAGAAAGGTAGAATTTAGATAGGTGGTGAGAAGAAAAGATAAAATTCAAAGCTGGGGATTCAGCATGAATAAAGATACAGAAATTAAAATGAGGGCCTCCAGACACACTTTGAACATTTCTCTTTCAGACTCTTAGGGTTCTTTTCCCTTCAGCCAGATCTCTTTTATTTCTCAGAAGAAAATTAAGCCAAATCTTACATCCATGCATGTAGACTTTTATTGTCTTGATATCAAATTAAGAACATCATCTGATTAGTACTAAAACTAGACCATTTCAATATTGTAGTTATTGCCACAGGGGAAAGAGTTCTTCATGAAGATGTTTGATAAGTCTGTGAAAGAAAGAAAAAAACAATTGTGCCATCTTACTAACACCTTGACAAGAAGATTCATAAAGGTTGTAACACTATTGAGAAGCATCCTTGGAGATTCTCAAATCTAAATCGTGCCCAAAGAACACTGCCTCTAAAAAATTGTCTTTTGTTTAGCATTTATCAAAACCACAGGTAATATCTGCCACAGTGGTCCCTTGGCTATGAAAACAACAGCATTTTCAGATATATGAGTGCTAAGCCAGCAAGGCAAAATATCCTGGGAAAACAAATATTAAAAGACCAATATTGGGAGTAAATATGTTCATCGAAGTCTACCTCCTCATGTTATTTAATTTTCCACTTGCAGATAAGTATTCAAGCACATCAATGTCTCATATCATTTGATTTATTATTCAACGAGGAAGATCTTAAAGACAGGGTATTTCACTATATATCTCTTCCCTACAAAATGTATTTGTTAGTGATTATATGAATATTTACCATTTTACATTATAAGAAAATGGGATTTTCACACAGAAGGCACTCACAAACCTAAGGAAATTAACCTTGTTCTAAATTTTAATATGTTATGAGTCTCTAGAATTTTAGGGTATTGTGAAAAAAAACAACAACGGAGTTTTTACATTCAGGGTAATAGAGTCAGACATTTTATTTCCATTATTTTCTCTTTTCCTTCATCTCAAAAGAAGCTAATCTGAATTGCTCTAATCTGAAAAACAACAATAAGTGTAGCAAATACTTGACAATGAAGATGGAAAGCTTCTAAAAATCTGTTACCTTAGTAACAGCAAGAATGTGGAAGAATAAGAATACACTGTCAGGACATCATTTCAGATTCCACAGATTTGAGGCCTAAATACAGTCAGCTTTCATTAGCTTTTTGTTTTTCCCAGCAGGTCCTTGGACTTTGAAACAAAACCTGAATGACAGCTATGAGCAATTCCAGCCTGGCTCCTGATTAGCTATGCCAAACAAAACAACTCTCTGCAGTGTAAACTTTCCAGGCATCTGCAACCAAGCTTCTGTAGAAACTATAATTCCTCAGTGAGATTTGAAGGAGAGTCAGAGGTTGGGGGGTAAAGGGTGAACAGGAGCAGGGAGGAGGAGAAAAGAATAAGACCTTCTCCTCTACATCAAACTAGTTCTCTGAACTAGTCTCTCTGATTAAAGTGGTGGGGATGGGTGTTAAAGTACCGGTAGAACTTTTCTTGGTGATGGTACTGTCATTGTAGCTTTTTAACTCTGCCTATTCTATAGTTCAACAACTTCTCTAAATCTAAATATTCAATTCCAATTAACAGCTATAACATCCTTGTATTCCAAACTACCCATGCATTTAAATCAAACAAGCAATTCTGAGACCCTATTACCATCAGATAGAGCAAGCAGTTGATTAAAGAGATCTGAAGAAGGGAGAGCAACATATATAGACAGTGCCCCATATGGATGCAAACTAAGATTCTGTCCCATTTGTTGTCATTCATTTTCACTGCATACAGACCTAAAATTAATTACATCAAATGACTGCACTGTGCTGTGTGGTCCATCTGTTACATAATTAGATCCTGGAGGAACTATTAAGAAGCTTTCTTTCTTATGATCAGTCCCCTTGATTCTACCTAAGGAACATTACTTTATCTACACAAAAGAATTACAGATTAGATATCAAAGCAATTCATTTTGATCAGATGCTTGATTTCAAAGTTATATGTGGTTTCAAGAAAAATGTTTTCTGGAGAAAAATTCTGTATTGAAGTGCTAGATGGCAATTCAGCTGTAAAGAGATGGATTCAACTAAAAGATTGACTTAAACTCTGCCAACAACCCTCCTAAACCTCCTACTTCAGAAATGTCTTCATCTTCTGGAAAAGTGACATTTAACCACACTCCAATCGCTACTGCTTCTGAGATAGACTTCAAAAACTGATGGCTGAATGGTGGGCGACAAAGGTCCCTGCTTCTGGTCAATAACAATTTTTTTAAATCTTATAACGCTTATGTAGCTATTAATTAAAGCAATGAAAATAACTCTAACACCTTAAGATGTAATTTGCAGATATATGACAACAGATGTTACAGAAAACTTACCATTTACATAGCCACATCATAAAAGAATACCTTGCATTTAGGACAACTTAAACTTAAACCATCAAAGGTTTGAGTGGAAAATTCAAGTTCATATATAGAGGAGTCTATATAAGATTCATCAAAAATCACTAGCAGGGAGATATTAATTTTGGAAATTAGGGACAAGAAAATTTTCAGTGTTTGAGATAGGTAATATCAAAACAGAAAGTTACATTATTCATTATTATATTTGACTTGTCTGCAGTACTACCACTCTATTAAACTATAGCAAAAAACCTTATGGATATTTTTATAATAGATGAAGATAAGGATATTGAGGTTAAAATAGCAGAAAACCCCTCATGAGTCTATGACTGAAATTTCAAACCAAACCTGCTGATTCAGCACAAAGTCATCAACAGAGTTCTCATCTGTAAAGGGAACAATCCATTGTCTGGCTGAAACAAAGGGCAGTGCAAAGGAAATCAGCCAAATCTGGGCCAGATGGTCACTGATTCAAGTTTCATTCTACCCATCCCCCACCTTCCCTGACACTACAAAAATGAATTCAGACAGCATTTTTGGTTACCAGGTAATAACCCTGAGTGTAAGGTATAAATGTTTTACAGTTACTTTTACCACCTCCCTCACCTCAACACCATCTAATTTACTAAAATAGAATGTCTTCATAAAAAATTAAATTGAGGAAGTTGCTATGCAGCAGTTATTAAAAGGAAAATACCTCTGAAACCCCAATGTCTGTTTCTTAGGCATGACTTGAAGTTTTGTCAGGCAGAATAATTAAAAATATTCATATTAATTTATTGTCATTTATTGTTTTCCTCAAACCATGGCATAAAATGGAAAGGAACCCAGAGAAAACTGAGTTATCACACTCATTTTCTACAGGTTGACTACTGGGCCATCACCTTGCAAAGAGTCTTGTGGTTTTTAACCCAGAAACACTTTTTACCAATGACAAGCTACCAACAAAGGAAATCACTGATTTTGATTATAAACCAATGTGTCTGACCTCATATCACAGAATCTGTAAATCAGGATATTGCTGTAAAGAACACATTGCACACCCTTACAGGGTACTACAAAACTCAGTTTTAAATTCTAAACAGAAACTATAAAGCAAAAGATGCATAACTATGTCTTAAAATCTGCAAGCAGTCTTTACAAGCACACATATTAAAGAATGGAATAAATAAAATCAGGATCTTTCAATAAATTCATTCAGAAAACACTCTTTCACTTTTCTTAATTATTTAATCTAAAAGAAAGATATTTAAACAAAGTTCTTTCCTTTAAAGAGAACCCTTGACTCTCTAGAGGTAGTTTGGGAAATATTTACATTTATGTGAACTAAGTAAATTTTATCAAACAACAAATACCAATTCCTTTAAAATTTTTTAATAATATTTTTAATAAGTACTTTGGATATGTCAGTGCAGGAGTACATTTTCTTGGCATGTTACAGTGCCACTCTTCCAAAATTTACATATAGAAAGGTTAGAATAGATCAAAGAGATTTTTGTCTATTTGTTTGTTTATTTTACACGAGATAATCACAGGCTGGTAATTCAATGGCTGAAGACAAAAATGACTTCAAAATATGCAATCAACAGCAACTCACACAAATGGCCTGTTTTATTGTAGGGAAACAGAAAAAGCTGCTACAGTCAACACAAAGTAACCTCCTTAAATGAACATTCGTGGTAGCTTAACAAGGCCAGTAAGTGAGTATAAAATTAAGCCAAATTACAGAGCTTCGAATCTTGACCTTTGTCTTAAAGGGAATAGTGATAAGTGGAAACTTTCAAAAACTTGTCCTTAGAAATTGTTCCTGGAAGTTGATTTATAATTACTTATCAGACTAAGTTTTAAGCACTGATTTAAAATATAGTCTAAATAGATAACGTGTATGGGATACACGTCATTGTGCTTCTGCTAACTTCAATATATTTTTTAACATTTTTGTAATAATTATTTGAAATGTATTTCTACAACCTCATTTCTGCTACTGTTTTCCTGTATATAGAACTACAAAATAATACCCAGCCTCATGCTGGAGATTGTTGAACTGTTGTTATAGCATATAAATTTCTTAATATAATTATAACTCAGAAAAACTACTAATGTGAAAAAAAATCAATAATCTTTTAAGAACCTTTAAAATAAGGTAGCTGAGTACCGGCTGTTTAACAAGCTTTTATTCTTTAGTGTAAAATAGAGCTTTATTTCAGTGCTCATGAAAAAGAAGAAAATGACTATTTAAATTAAAATTATCTACCTTCTGAGCTCATCTTTAGAGTCTCTAAGATAAATTTACATTTAAATGAAACACACACAAAGGCAGCTGGATTATCATAACCATCCCACACACATTAGCGTTTTCAGAGATTTAAATCTCTAATTCTTCTTAGAAAAAAGAAAATTGTGACCACACAACGATTTTTACTCAGTTTCATTTGTATGTCATTGCAATAGGGATTGATATGCTAATGCTTTCACTTAATATAAGAGTGAAGGGAAAAGTATCTCTAAACAGATCAAAATAAAATTCTACTCAGAACAAAATTCTCAGGCATATAATTTTCTTAAAAGCAAAAGCTTTTAAATAAGATAAAAACAAAAACTATATCGACAACAATAAATGTCATCATAAATGTAATAAGTTAGAATTTAGCAGACTAAATTATGATCTTGTTCTTTAATAAGCCCTAATATAATGGAGTAACAAACTTTAAAGCTAAAATATTATTGTATTGTATAAGTACTGAGTTCTAGTTATGCTGTCTTTTCTCTTTTAATTTTTTTCTTTCCTTAACACATATCTTACTTTCTCTGGTGGTTCATGAATCAGATAGACAATAATTTAATTGCATCCAATTAAAAAACTGTAAAAAGACAAAATATTTATGATAAATATGGCACTAATCAGTCTTATTAGTTTTTATTACTACATAATGAGAAACATATCAAGGACCAAATTAGAGTGTGCATAGCTTTCACTGATGAAAAACTGATAAATATCCAAATGTCTAAAGAGTGAATTGCATTGATAAAAAATGCTTTATGATATATCCATCAATGCTTATTTCTCAATAATCTATATTCATTAGCAAAACAATAATGCATTTTTGACATTTATAACTTCCTTTTTAAAGAAAATTTTTATTATGAGTTTCAGGTGTACAAAAGAATGCAATAATTAGACATTTACACACCTCACAAAGTGATAACCCAACAAGTCTACTACCCATCTGACATCTTACATCGTTATTATAATGCCATTGCCTATATTCCCTATGCTGTCCTCTACATCCTGTGACTATATAAATCACAGCTGATATTTAATACTATTTATATTATTTTCAGGTGTTCAATGCAGTGTGTAGGCATTTATATAATTTATGAAATGCTCCCCCAATAAGTTTATTGCCCATCTGACAACATACAGTTTTTATGTTGACTATTTTCCCCATACTGTATTTCACATCCCTGTGTAAAATAATAATGTATTAAGTCGTCCTATATGACTATAAATGTGCTTTAAACAGATTGAAGGTCAAAATAAGCTTTCCCTCATTTTCTGTCTAAATAACATTTTCTTATTCCTTAAATTTACCACTTAAAGAATATCTCAAGGGGATACCGGGATGGCTCAGCAGGCTGAGCGCTCGCCTTGCAGCCCTGGGGTTTGAATATCAAATCCTGGCCCCAGCCAGTGCTCACAGGGGCATGCCTCTCATGCAGGAGGCACCATTCCAGCCCTGTGATTAAAACTATGTCAAAAACTAATAATGTACAACTATGGAGACTGCTCTGGGTCCTCCCACCTTCTCTCTGTCTGTCTCTGTCAAAACAATAAAATAAATCTTTAAAAAAAAAGAGTATCTCAAAAGGAGCATATTTATTAAAATTAATTTTGCTCTAAGACAAAAATGGGGGGCATCTAAGTTGAATTGTGATCAAATTCATACACACCTCTCAAAATATACATGCCACAGTTTTGGTTTTATTTATAGATACCATAATGTACATGAAGTGTCACTAACAAACTTCAGGCTCATGCCAGGATTTCCTTAACATCAATCACCAACACTGTTTCAAATTTTACATTCAATGCCTCATGTACAAAGTTAAAATCATCTTCTAGTTTAAAAAAGTGAAATGGACATTAAATCTCCATTAGATATCAGTTCGATTGAATTCTTCTATAATTTTGATATTTGGCAACAGAACAAATGATACCCTTACATATTATGTTATATAAATATTTTACTAAATTAGTAATGATTTGAAGAACACAGTTTAGTTATCTAAATCTACAAGACCACAAGCCACATAACCGTGTTTTAACTAGATTGTAGGCTTTCCCAAGTCAAAGATAGTTCTTTGTTTTCCTTTCTCTTTT
>PVKE010027118.1:0-21818 GCA_004027555.1 Craseonycteris thonglongyai | reverse complement strand
CAAGAGCGTGGGGTCCGGGGAAAAAACAAAACAAAACAAAAAAACAAACAAACATGAGAATATTACAATAATTATGCTAGGGAAGCCAGGGTAGCTCAGTGGGTTAAGCGCTCACTTTGCAGCTCTGGGGACCCGGGATCCAATCCCGGCCCCGGCCCGTGCAGAACCATATGCTGAACTGGGAGCTCCCCGAGTTCACCTCTGTCTCTGTATCTCTCTCTCTCTCTCTCTCTCTGTCAAAAATAAATAAATAAATAAAAATATATTGAAAAAAAAAGAAGCTAAAAAAAATAATTATGCTGAATGAAAGAAGTCAGACAGCAAAAAAAAAAAAAAAAATATATATGTATATATATATATTTGTATTAGTTTCTTAGGGCTGCCATGACAAAGAATCAGAGAGCTGATGGCTTAAATAACAGAAATTTTTAAATATTTATTTTCATTTATTTATTTATTTTTAAAGATTTATTTTATTGTTTTAGACAGAGACAGAGAGAGACAGAGACAGAGAGAAGGGGGAGGGCCCAGAGCAGTCTCCATAGTTACATGTCATCAGTTTTTTTCTTAGCATGGTTTCTTTCCACACAGGTGGGCGGGGGCCTCGCAGGGCAGGGAACTGGGCTGGGGGCCTCCTGAATGATAAACTCGCCCCAGTTCAGCATATGGGTCTGCACAAGTCAGGGCCAGGATTCGATCCTCAGTCCCCAGGGCTGCAAAGTGAGTGCTCAACCCACTGAGCCATCCCGGCTTTCCTAATTTTATTGTTTTTGAGAGAGAGAGAGAAGGGCCCAGAGCAGTCTCCATAGTTGTATGTCATCAGTTTTCTACATAGTTTCACTCCACAGGTAGACACGGGGCTGCACAGGGCAGGAACTGGCTGGGGGCCTCCTGCATGGAAAGCTCACTTCAGTGAGAACCAAACTGGGGGCACCCCCCCAGTTCAGTGTATGAGTCCGCACAGGCCAAGGCCAGGACTTGATCCTTAGACCCTGGGGCTGCAAGACGAGCTCTCAACCCGCTGAGCTGACCTGGCTTCCTCATACAACAAATTTATTTTCTCATAGCTCTGGAGTCTGGAAGCTCAAGATATAGGCATTGGCAAGTCTGCTTGCTCTTGAAGCTTCTCTTCTTTGCTTGTAGATGGATCTTCACCTGGTTTCTTCACATTCCTCTGTGTGCGTCTGTATCCTGATCTCTTCTAAGGACAACAGTCCTATTGGATTAGGGCCCACCCTAGTGACCTCATTTTAACTTCATTGCCTCTTGAAAGACCCTATCTCCACATATAGTCATATTCTGAGATACTAGGGGTTAGGATTTCAAAATGTGAACTTTGGGAGGGACGCAATTCATCCCATGACAATACTGCATGATTGCATATATGCAAGACTCTAGAAAGTTCGAGGTAATCTGAACGACAGGATGTCTGTGCAGAGATGACAGAGGGACCCTAGGAAACTTTGGGGAGTGATGGACATGCTCATTATCTTGATTGTGGAGTGTTTTTAGGGATGTATACAATGTCAAACGTTATCCAATTGTATACTTTAAATATGTGCTGTGTTATGGCCTGTTGATGATATAGTATATCTTAAACTATTTTTAAAAAACCCAACAATTTCAGGGATTTAATTCTAGAAAACAGCCTCCACTGGGCATCCTGGGCCTGGTACACCTCTAACTTCATCTTGTCCACAGACATCTACGAGGACCCGGATGGTTGAGGGGTTCTTCCCCACTCGCTCACCTCCTCTCAGGCCATCTTTCCCATGACTTGTCTCCTATAGCTCTGTGACCCTGCGACCGAGATGAGCCATCACTCCTGTGGCGGTGATGTTGTACGAGACTGGTGACCTTCAGCTAGGAAGGCACAGCCCTGAGCAGCAGCCCTTTCTCTGGCTGGTGGCAGAAGTCGAGAGCTGCAGAGCATGAGAAGGGCTGGGGGCCGGGGGAAGGCACGTGGGTGCCCCAAGTTGCCGAAGGCAAACCCCGGCTGACAGCCAGTGAGAAGACAGGCCTTCAGTCCTCGCTATAGACTGAACGTCTGTGTCCTGCAAATTCACACGTTGAAAACGAACCCCAGTGTGATGGTGTTTGGGGGTGGAGCTTCGGGGAGGTGATGAGGTCACGAGGTGGAGCCCTCGCGAACGGCATTAGTGCCCTTATAAAAGGGGCCCTGGAGGACCCTTGTCCCTTCCACCAAGTGAGGACACAGAGAGAACATGGCCGTCTGTGAACCAGGAAGTGGGTTCTCACCAGACACCAAATCTGCTGGCTCCCTGACTCTGGGCTTCTCAGACTCCAGAACTGTGGGAAATGCATGTTTGTGGTTTAAGCTACCCAGTCTGCATTCTGTTACAGCAGCCCGAACACACTGACAGTCCTACCACTGCAAGACACTGGATTCTGTGAGCATGGAATGACCTTGGAAGTGCATAGAGGCTGAGAGCTTCCAGATAAGATCCTAGCCTGGCAAACACCTTGATTTCAGCCAGGTGAGACCTTGAACACAGAACCCCATTGAGCCCACCCAGACTTCTGACCTACAGCTAATAAATGGGTATTTAATTTAATTAATTAATTTATTTTTTAAAGATTTATTTTTATTGTTTTTGACAGAGAGAGAGAGATACAGAGACAGAGACAGAGAGAAGGGGGAGGGCCCAGAACAGTCTCCATAGTTGCACATCATTTGCTTCTCCACATAGTTTCATTCCACAAGGGGGAGTGAGGCTGCACAGGGCAGGAACTGGGTCTCGCCCCAGTGAGAACTGAACTGGGGGTACTCCCCAGCTCAGCATGTGGGTCCACACGGGCCGGGGCCGGGATTCGATCCTCGGTCCCTGGGGTTGCAAAGTGAGCGCTCAACCCACTGAGCCATCCGGCTTCCCCTTAAATGGGTATTTTAAACAGCTGAGTTTGTGCTAACTTGTCATGGCAGCAAAACTAAGGCACCTCCTCAGAGAGGGAGTCTGACCGTCCCATCTGAAGCAGCCCTCCCCCTCCCCCACCCCCACCTCCACCCCCTTTATTGTTTTCTCCTAGTTCCTCCCTTACCTATAAACATTGTTGTTTTCATCTGAGTGCCTCCCTACTAGAACTGGGTGCATGAGAATGAAAGTAGTGTCTACCTTGTTCACTTGTGGTCTGGAGTATCTAGGCCCAGGCCTGACACGCATCTGTCCCTTAATAACTGTCAGTGAATGGATGAAGGACCCCTGAGGGCCCTGCATTGATGGCCAAGGAACGCCAAATAATCTTCCCTTCCTTTGAAGGGATGCAGCTATAATGTGTTAATTTGAATTAGGAATCATCTCAACAAAAGTTAAAATAAGATGGGATTTTAAAAATGATTATTACTAATTTCTTCTAACCAAAGCAGCTGGTTAGCCAACTTACTCAGCTAAAATTGAGCTTCAATCCTCATACTTGACTGGAATCTCTTTGGAAGGATCGGTGATACTGCTATTGCTTTGTCATATATGACTGACCAATTCTTAGACTCCTGAAAAGTGAATCGGGGTAGAAGTTAGTCTGCAGTTCCTGGAAAAGTTAAGCATGGACTTTCCATATACATCAACATTCCCACTCCCTGATAATTTCCCCAAGAGAAACAAAAACGTGTGTGTAAACAAAACCGTGATCATGCACGTTCACAGCAGCATTATTCATCGTGGCCCAAACCAGTGGAAACAACTCAAATGGCCATACATTGGTGGATAGAGAACTAAAATGTCTTCTATTCACAGAGTAGAAAAGTATTCAGACATAAAAACTGAAGTACTGATAGATGCTACAGCATGGGAGAACCTTGATAACATTATAGGAAGAGAAGGAAGCCAGACACACAAGACAGCCTAACGTATGATTCCATCAATGAGAAATATCCAGACTAGGAAATGCATGGAGACAGTAGATTAGCAATTGCCCAGGGCTAGACGGGATGAGAGGATTGGAGACAATGAATAAAGGGTGCAGGGTTTCTTTGGGGGTTGTTTTTAGAACATAAAAATGTTCTCAAATGGATTGTGGTGATGAATGGGCAATGCTGTGACTGTACTAAAACCCAGTGAATTGTGTACTTAAAAAAGGGTGAATTGTATGGTAGGTGGATTATATTCCAATAAGAAAAAATATGCCAGACAAGAATAAGAAAAAAGCGAATAGGGGTGAGAGCTGTCAACATTGCAAAGTCGAACACCTGCCAATGGGACCCTCTGCTCAGTCTGTTCCCCCAATGCTGGTGTCACTTCTTGGGGGGACAGACTGTCTGTCTCCCAACACCTCCAAGGCTCTGAATCTCAGAACGCTCTTGCTTTCCTACTCCACTGAAAATGCAAGCATGTTTTCAAGTTTGATCACTGAAGTTCTTTTACTTCCAGAGAAAAATCTACCTAAAATTTGGCGTGTTAAAACCAGAGAGTAGATGCAAACTCTGGATCTTCTCCAGGGGGATTAGTGATGTTGTGAAGGATCTTCTAAATTTCTCTCTCAGGGTCCCTGCTGGGCCTTCTGAGAGCCCAGCTTCAGGGACCTTCAAACCCTCTGCAGGAGATGCGGGTACAGCCTCCTCCAGGTGTCTGGATACATCCAAGTCCTCCTTGCCTGATTCCACAGCGTCTGGGGCTGATCCCTCCAAGGAGCTTGCGAATGCTTGCAAGGAGCCACCGCCGGAATGACACCTACAGCGGAGAAACTCCTTTTGGGGCCCCAGTGGCTTCCTGTGCTCCTAGCCTTTTACTGGTCTGTGCATCTCCCAACTTGGCCAAAATCTCAATTAGGTCTTTCAAGCTCGAACCACATCAGCTCCATTTGCCGAAAGGTGCAGACTCTGAAGGGAGTCGTGCAAAATTACGAGTCTTGGGTTTTGCACAAAGGTGGGAAGACGTTAGGCGCTTGGAGATATGGAGGCCCAAGTCCATGGCAGGTGGGGGCCCACTCTGGGTGCTCTGACCCGCTCTCACCAGAGGGCGCCATACTCCTCCTTTATTGTGATCCTGGTTCGCTTCCAAAGTTCAAAGCTTCAGGAAAGGTGACGGGCGAGCCTTTCAGATGCTCACAATCTGCGGGTTTGCAAACTACGTGTAGGTCTTGCCGTTTCCTTTTGAGTAGCCTGATGACTTTATGAGACAGCACAAATGACCTGACAGAGGCTCTTTGATAAAATAACTAATTTTTGTACCGAACAACAGTACACTACAAGACGAGCTTCCTTCTTGGTTTCTATTTCGTTTTATGACTTCAAAAATAATTTCCCCCTCTTCCAATTTTGGCATCAATCCCATCTGAGGCCTCTGGTGGTACAGAGGTCTGAGAAATTAGATCTGACAAAATGGAGCCTTTCTCTAAACACAATCTATCTAAATAGACCCTATTCATCCTGGGGGCAGCTTCTATGCCAAGAAACTGCACCAAGACATTTTCTTTCTTGGTGGCTGATGGTCATTATAGGGAGACCACAACAGGAGCCCTCGGCCACACAGGAGTCAAGCCACACGGTCCTCGGTCATGCATACCGGGGAGCGTTGTCCAAGGGCAGACCTTCCATCATCACAGCTGTCACTCCCTGGGGCCCCAGGAGGGACAGCTGCTCAGGTATTTGGGGGAGCTAGCCCAGGAATGTTGAGGGGGTAAGAGGTGAAGCCACCCCTTGGAGAGGAATCCCAGCCCTCTCACCAGGTGAGCAAGGGAGTGTGCCACAAAATGGTATGTGTGTGCGCCTTGTGTGTGCCTATGTGTGTAGAAGTCACAAGGATGCAAATTGGGGTGATCTCGTTCCCCCAGTTCTGCCAGTAGGTGCAGGGCTCATACTCGCCCCCAAGAAGCCATGCACTGGAGCAGTCTGCGGTCTTGGCCCATGATCTGTGTTGTTTTCAAGTTTCCTGATGGCCAATCTCACTGCGCCTCTTCCATCCATGGACGCTTCCACCAGTGACATGCTCCTGCTCTCACTGGGCTCCACATCACCAATAGTGCCGGCCGCTTTGACACCTGGCACCCTCCTCCCCCACTCCCTGGACATGGGGAGGGAGGCCTCACAATCTAAATTAGATACTTTACTTGTCCAGCCTCCAGGACTCTCCTGTAAGGACTACAGTCCCTGGATCTCAAAGGCATCTCTGGTTTCACTGGGGGCCTGTCAGGGTCAGCTTGGGGACCTGTGTTGTAGCCACCACTGCCCAGAGTGACTGGTTTAAGCAAGTGTTTGACCTTTGACATTTTCCCAGTGGAGGTTTCATGTGGTGGTGGTGACAGCGGTTGAGGGCAGGGCAAAGGGAGAGAAGAATGCTCAAGTTCGTTCTCAGAGAGGAGTCAGGAAAACTCCTTGCTCCTCAACTCAGGTCTGCCTTCTAGAGCCTTCCCGGCTTGGTGATGGAGAGGCGCAGACTCAGCCCTGGGTGACCCTCAAAGCCAGCCACTTCCATCCCCCCACTTCATTTGAAGGACGTAATGTTTCCAACTTCTCATTCTGCCAGGTGAAGACTCTAAGGACAACAGCCACACGCTATTCTAATCTTTATTTATTTTTTTAGAAGAAATCTCTTTCCACGGAATGGCTGAATCTCACAGTAAATGACCAATGGATGGTCTTAATATGGAATATACTGAGCTTTATAACAATGTGCCACCTGTCCTGTTCTTTCTTGTTTCTTGCTGTCTGTGCCTGCCGTGAGCTCAGGCCCGTGTGCCCTGGCCGTCTCTCTCACTCACCGTCCCTCCTCCACCTTGGGCCTCTGGTGGGACGTGGCCTTGCTTTCGGTAGCCTCTTGCATCTGTCTGTGTTTGTCCCAGCGCGTCTCTCTTCCACACCTCCCGACTGGCCCCATGGCCCTGTGAGCAGCAGTGGGAGGGGGAGGCTGGGAGTGGATGCACCCAGGGGCTCCCAGTGCTCTCGTGCCCAGCTTCCTCCACGAACCCCTGCCCAAGCCAAATGGAGGTGGACAGAAGTGAGCACGTGAGGTGGGGAAAGCCTGGATTTACGAGGGCCATTGTCAATAGAACGAGAACCGTGGCCTGGCTGGATACTTTTCGGACAGCCCTCGGATGTTGGAAACCTTTGAAGCATTCCAAGAAAAACCCCCCAAGAACTTGAATGGAACACCTAAGGGTCAGGAACACACCGGAGCTTTTCAGCGAGTTCCCGATCCCTGTAGGAAGACAAGGTTCACTGAGAATGTGACAGCCACTGGGGGCCGAGGACGCAGGTGGCTGCCTATGGGAAGGCTCTCAGTGAGCACAGCCCACACCTGGGCTCCAGCTCTCCCTCCCCGGACCCGGCCACAGTGCTGCCGGGCTCTTGTTCACAGCCCAGAAAACACACTCAGCCCCGGTGGGGGTGCCTCTCCGATACAGTCTCTTCCTCCTCAAACCATGTAAAACTCCTATCTCCTCCTTCCCCCCCAACAGCTTCTCTTTCCACCTCCCTCATTTGATCATTACTCTCCCCCTACCCTCGTCACCCCGAGGCTTAACCCATAAGCCCTTCCTTCTGATACAGCAGGGGTGTCAAACTGGTGGCCCGGGGGCCGCATGTAATCTTTTGTGGCCCATGATGCTCTGAAATAAAATAAAAATAGAAAAAATTGTTATGAAGAAAATAGCGCTTAGGGGAGAACGAGGCAATACCGTACGCACAATTCCCTCGTGAACCCTTTAACTACTGAAGACGAGTATACACGTGGCCTTTCCTGGGGGCCTGTGGGCGTGTATAAACGCGCTGACTCAGTTCGGGCCACGTTTGTAAATGTGATGTGGCCGCGTGAATCTTGCCTGTTGCACCAAATGGCCCGTGTTTTGAGTTTGACACCCCTGTGATACAGGAACACGACATGGCTGCCCCGCAAACCACGCTTTTTTGCTTCTAACTCTGCTTGCTGATTGCATCACCTGCCCAGGAGCAGCCTCCTGACTCCTCCCCTTCCGCCTATACCGCCCCCTTATTCGCTTGCACTGCCTCCCGACTCCTCCCCTTCCGCCTGTACCGCCCCCTTATTCGCTTGCACTGCCTCCCGACTCCTCCCCTTCCACCTGTACCGCCCCCTTATTCGCTTGCACTGCCTCCCGACTCCTCCCCTTCCGCTTGTACCGCCCCCGCCTTGCTCTATAAAAGTGGAAGGACCTCTGGTTGTTGAGGCTCAGACTTTGGAGAAGCTGACCTGGGCCCGGTGGTGTAGCAAAGGGCCCGTGTGCTGCTAGGCTTCTCCGGAATGGTCTGTCCTCCACAACGCTGCCTCTCCTACCTCCACAGCTCGTCTCTGGAACCCCACGAGTAGCTCAGGGGTGCTAATTCCTCCTTTATAAGGGCATCTGAGAGAGCTTTTCCCCTCTTCTATCTGCTCGCAGCCCACACGGGCACACTGTCTCTGTCTTCTTCCACACAGAGTAGCGGCTCACTGAGCAGGAGATTAAACACCAAGTCCCTGCCCTGAGTTAAGTCTTTTTACCTGTTGAAGAATGTGAGGTTTGGCCGGAGGACCATGCCCGGCTCTGGTTTAGCGAGAGAGTATATTAGAAACTAGGGAAGAGCGGGGGGCCGACACCAACAGAGGGAACGAAGGCGCCCGCGTCTTCTGGGGGTTGGGAGAGCGTTTTTATAAGGGGGAATCAGAAGAACCTGAAAGGGGAGTGGAGGAGGGGTGTCAAAGTGCCAGCATCAAGGCTGGGTGGGTTGGGGAAGCCGGGATGGCTCAGTGGGTTAAGCGCTCACTTTGCAGCCCCGGGGACCAAGGATCGAATCCCGGCCCCGGCCCGTGCGGAACCATATGCTGAACTGGGGAGTGCCCCCAGTTCAGTTCTCTCTCTGTCTCTGTCTCTCTCTCTCTCTGTCAAAAAATTAATAAAATAATTAAAACTTAAAAAAAAGGTTGGGTGGGTTTCAGAGATAATCTGGTGCCAAGTCTCAACTGCCTCAGGGTGGGGAAGAAAGTCCTTGCAGGCTTTTCAGGGAGGCCCCTGGGGCTGCTGCTTTGCCCTCGTGTTGTTTGTTCCCCCCTCTTCCCACCGTTACACCCTTCAGCCCTAACAAGTTATTCAGTGACACTTGCTGAAGATGGTAAAGCAGACTTGACTCAAGGCTGCTACAGCTCTAGGGACTTTGTAATGAGGTCTTGCAGTGAACCAGGAGATTGGCTCAACTCCCCGCACAGCGTGGGCACGTGAGAACTTACAGCCAACGTTGGGGGTCAGTGGTCGGAAAATCACTAAGAGGAAACTTTAGGGGTTAGAGGGTGTAAGGTTCGCCGAAGAAGGGCCATACTGAGTTCTGGTTTAGCAAGAGAGTGTATTAGAAACGGCCGAGAAATGTCGGGCTGATACCGAAAGAGGGAAAGATGGCGCCCGCGTCTTCTGGGGGTTGGGAGAGCGTTTTTATAAGCGGGCAGCAGAAGAACCAGAAAGGGGAGTGGAGGAGGGGTATCAGAAAGTACCGGTATTGGGGAAGCCGGGATGGCTCAGTGGGTTAGGCGCTCACTTTGCAGCCCAGGGGACCGTGGATCGAAACCCAGCCCCGGTCCGTGTGGACCCATAAACTAAGGTGACCAGACGTCCCGCTTTGGGCGGGACAGTCCCAATTTTTAACACTGTGTCCCACGTCCCGCGGCGTTTTAAAAAAGTCCCGATATTTGGAAAGAATGCACAACAAGCTAGGGAACGGCGGGAGATAGACCAAATTTTTAATCAAGAACCCCCTCCCCCCCGGTCAATGGTGTCCTGCTTTACCAATGTTAAAATCTGGTCACCTTACACTGGGGAGTGCCCCCAGTTCAGTTCTCACCTGGGCAAGACCCCGGCCCAGTTCCTGCCCTGCGCAGCCCTGCACCCACCTGTGGAATGAAACTATGTGGAAAACTAATGCTGTCAACTATGGAGACTGTTCTGGGCCCTCCCCCTTCTCTCTGTCTCTGACTCTGTATCTATCTCTCTGTCAAAAATAATAAATAAATCTTAAAAAAAAAAAAAGAAAAAAAGTACCAGTATCTAGGTTGGGTGGGTTTAGTGGATAATCTGGTGCCAAGTCCCAACCACCTCTGGGTGGGGCGGAAAGTCCTTGCAGGCTTTTCAGGGAGGCACCTGGGCTGATGCTTTGTCCTGTTTTTTCCTCCTCCCACCATCTCACCCTTCAGCCCTAACAGATGGGACTCTGGCTCAACCCACCTAACAGGAATCTTGCTGAAAGCAGCCCAGGGGGGTCAGACACCTCCTGGGGGACAGTGGGGAATGAGGAGCCCACTCAGATACTGAGGGTGGAAGGGTTCTTGCTGAAATGGGATTTTACAAGGGAGGGCACAGCAGAACCTAGGAAAAGGTTCAGGAGCCTGAAAGAGTTTGGTCAAATAGCCTCTGTCCTCTTGCAACGTTTGCCCCAAGGATAATACTTATTTTTCTCTTCCCTTATGGTCCCAGGTGTGAACTCTAGCACACAGCTGCTCCATATGTTGTGGGGGGAATTGACTGTCTTACCATAGGGAGCCAGCATTCTTCTTAGGGAACTAAAGGTTTTTGTTTCAAAAAGTGCTCAACTAAGGGGTGAGGCCCTCAGAGTTAGGAGAGAAGGCCACCAGAAAACAAAACCAAGCCCCCAAACGACACACTGCTCTCTCTGCATAATAACAGAACAGGCGTTTGGGAGGAGAATCAGGGGAAGAGCCGGGAGGCAGAGAAGAGGCCAGAAGTGGGGGAGGCCAGATGGAGTTGGCCAAATGGCTGCAGGATATTTGAGAACAAGAAGGCTGAGATTCAGTTGTAAGTTGTCTGCGTTTGTAAACGTGCCCCATCTGCCCTAAGTGTCAGTGAGAACACACAGAAACACCTCCTATTAACTTGTTTTTCGAATCAGATGAATGAGGCTCCACCCACACAAGGCTGAGATTAAAGTGGAGATATAGCAGCAGGCAGAAGGAGAGCGGGGGACCAAGCAAGGACGGGGCTGCAGCCACACAGTGGCCAGGGAGATGCTCAGCTCCAAGGAGGAAACCTTGGGGAGGGCAGGGACCTGCCACAGGGGCTGCCATCTGGCACCCAGCAAGTCTGCCTGGACTCTTGTGGACGGTCTGCATGCCGCCTCCAGACTGGGATGCAGCTCTGTGACTCTGCTGTCTCAGCATGCATTTATAGAGCACCGACTGTGTGCCCAGCATGGTGCCACAGGACCCTAGGGCTGCAGGAGCAACTTGCTCACAGACCCACAGCTTCCCTCACTGTCTGGAATAGGAGTCGCTTCCGGTTAGAGAGCTTTGCCTGCTCCTGCTGCACTTACGTCCGCGTAAGTGCACATCCCCCATCATGGGCCACGGCCCTTCCCAGCCTGGCCCCAGCTCACCTGCTCAGCCTCCTCCTCAGAAATCCTCAGACCCCATCTGGTGCTTGGATGTTCCCAGAATCCCTCAGGCAGGCTGGAAAATCTCCATACCCCAAGCTCCCTTCCCTCGGCCTTGACGCCTTCTCATCTGGACCTTTGCTGCCATCCTTCCAGGTCTGGCTAGTGCTCACTGGTCTGTGGCCCCTTGCATGACTGCTGCTCCCCCAAACCCTGCACCCCCTCACACTGTGCCCCCAGGCCCAGCGGCCTCCAGCACCTCCATCATGTTGGCACTCCCATGGTGCTCTCAGTGGGCAGGCATGGACCGAACCATCATGATTTGCGTCCATGGGGTTTCCCCTCCTGGACTGTAACAAGGACAGGGACCCTGTCTTAGTCATCGCAGTGCACCCCCAGTGCCTGGCCCTCAGTCAGCGTCTGCTGAATTAAACTGTGTCGGCAGTGAGGGTGGGAATGTTTCCACCTGAGAACCTGGAGAATTTCCCCCAGCATTGGGAGGACAGAAGCATCCACTATGGCTGCAGCCTCCCCTCTGACTAATTTTCACCCAGCTCCCAGTATAAATAGCTTCCTTTCCCCCTATCAGAAAACATCTGCTCCCATTAGCTGCCCAGTTCTGTACCCGCTCTATAAATATCCTGGCTGGATCGAGACTGCCTTGGCACCGGGGACCCGGAGAACTTGGAAAGAGTGAACAACAAGCAAGATGAGGGTGGTGGGAGTGGAGAAGCAGATGTTACATTGCCCAATCTCCCTCTTCTTGTACCTCCAGGCACGGGCTGACAATGCTTCCCACACGGGCTGGAAACCCCCACAGTATTCCTAGGAATTCAGTGGAGACAGATAAATGTCAGCTACTCCCGGTCTGGTGGTTTTCAGCACGCTGTCTGGTGCAAAGGCTCTCACCCGCTGAGACGGAGACCGGCTTGGAGCTCTGTGGGATGCAAACCTCCCGATTCCAGCAGCACTCGTGCAGGATGGGAAGTGACCTGGCTTTGAAAGGAACTGCTTTTCATGCACATTTAAAAACGAATCGTGTAATTCCATGCTCCTGGGAGCTACTTTTTTATGTTTAATAAACTGAAGACCTACATTCCACACAGTACTGTGCTCTAGAACCAACACAGATTTACAAAGAGGAAAAAAAGGAGTTTCGTGTTTGGGGGAACGCACTTGGGAAATATTCAGGTTCCATCTGAAAACACCAACCGCAGGCATCACACCCCATGTTTTTTAAATCGGGGTGTGGCCCAGCCGGGGTTTGCGGGAGCACCAGAGTGAAACTCTCTTCTTTACACTCCAGGGCCCTCAGCACTATCTGGGTAGCAGGAGCTGGTTTCTCCTCAGCCCCCCGTGAAATCTCTGGTAGCTAGGTGACTTTTCAGTCACTCCAAGGCCACGAGGTCTCCGTGCAACAGGGGTTCATGGAAGTTAAGTTTCTTCCTACCCCAGCCGGCTGTTCCCAGCTAGAAGCCTGTGGTGGGAAACAGGGGAAGGGCCCTTCTCAAAATGTCTCTGTGAGTCTGGGTTCTCCAGGAAAGCAGGATGGATAGGATTATATCTACACTTACTGTGAAGCATTGACCTCCAAGGATTATGGAGGTAGAGGAGGCCAAGCTTTGCAGTCGGCAAGCAGGAGACCCAGGAGAACTGACGGTGTAAGTTTCAGTCTGAGTTCAAGTTCAAAGGCAGGAGAAGACCAATGTCTCAGCTTGAAGACAGTCGGCAGAAAGAGAGTTCTTTTTAACTCAGCCTTCTGTTCCATTCAGGCCTTCCAGGGGTTGGATGAGGCCCATTGGGGAGGATCATTGGCTTTATTCTACTGACTCAAATGCTACTCTTGTCCCAAAACACCCCCCACACACCCAGAATCACGTTTGGCCCAATATCTAGGCACCCGGTGGCCCAGTCAAGTTGACACAAAAAATTAACTCTCACTCTTGACTTTCCCCACATTCTGTCTACCCTCCTCCCTCATTCACTGGGCTGCCTCGGCTCCATGAGGGTGAGGTTGGGGGTGGGGAGCACCCATATAATTGGCCGATGCTTCCTGTGACCATGGGAAATGTTTAAAGTGGACTTTTCCTCCTGGGAGGGACTTTGGGGTTCCTGGGAGAGCCCCCATGAGCTGAGGGATTGCTCACCTGGGGCTCCCTTGATGGGAGGAGGACATCTTCAGCTGGAGCCTGAGTATCTTTGTTCAGCTCCCTCTCCCGGCAGCCCTTTCGGGCCAGCTCTCTCTCATGGCCCACATCTGGTCTATGAGCAATACCTGGAGGGCGGGACTCGGTACCCAGCTGGGCAACCAGCTCTCCCTGCTCTGACTTCGGGGCTCCTTGCTGTTAAGATTTCTTGGGCGTGTGACAGCTGCCAGTGGTCTGGGTCCCCAAGCTTCTGGGTATCTGTGTCAACGATCTCAATGGCCTCCTTGAAGTCCTTCTATTATTTTTTTAAATAAAAAATGTATTGCTTGAGAGAAGGTGAGAGGGAAAGAGAGAGAGAAGGGAGGAGGACCCAGAGCAGTCTCCATAGTTGTACATCGCTAGTTGTGACATGGTTTCATTCCCCACAGGTGGATGTGGGGCCACGCGGGGCAGGAACCTAACCCAAGACCTTGTGGTTTCGAAAGGCAAGCGCTCAGCTTCTTATTATCCCAGCATCCCTTTGAAGTCCTTCTTATAGGCTCCTCCTCTCATCCATGGGGGTGGGGGGGCTGGGATGATGTGGGAAACGGAGGGGAGTGCCACAGCATTCAACAACAGTCTTTAAAGAAATCATCTAATCTCCAATTTCTGTCTCTTGGTGTTGCCACCTTCCAACCTGTGGGAGGTCGCAGGCTCTCAGACAGCTCTTTGAAGAGCTGGTCTTAAGTCTCACCCTGGGACATGGGGGTAGTTGACATGTACTGGTCCATTCTCTGCCTCAGGACCTTCGCAAGAATTGAAACAATCATTTTTTAACATCTTGTTCCGCTTGTATTCCTGAAGGTAGTAACTGGCCAGGGGGTTAGTTTTAACCCATTTCCTATTCAGAAAAAAATACAAAATTGCAGCTTGCTGCCAGGTTCATTTTACATAAACACGCTCTTTGAGGCTGAAGCAGATCTGACTGGTTTTCAATGTGAAAATAAAATATAAAACTTATTTCTAAATAAAACTTCTCTGTAATCCCAAAGTAATAGAAATGTATATGCTGATCAGTATTTAACCATTTTTTTCATGTGTAGGAATGCTGCATTTTCTAGGGTTTGACAGTTTCAGCAACCAAGAATGACTATATTTTGTAAATGGATATACCACTACTAAAAACAGAATGCTATAAATAGAACAATGCCATTTGTTTTCAAAGACTATGAATATACTAGAGCGAGGCGAAAATAATAATACAAGTGAGATATTTCATGGCGAACTCTGGGGATAAGGTTAGGACTGTGGGCCACGAGCCATCTCAGGGTAAACGCTGCAGCTGCAGTGCTGCCCCCGCGTAGTCTCCAGGCCAACGGGAAATGGGTTAATAGCAGAGCTTGTCTTCTTTGTTTTAAGGATGCTCCAGGCGTTTCCAGTGAATGTCCTACTACTGCCGTAGGCACGCCAGGGGAGAAGGTTGGCAGCTGGAGGAGCCCTTGTGCACTAGGCGAGTAGCGGCCGTAGAGGGCTGGCTGGTCGCCTCATGGTCATCCATGGCTGTGGCAGCTCCAGGAATTACACCTACTGTCAAGGCAGGAAGAAGCGGGTAGGGCATCGCCAGTGCTGTCTGTCCCTCCTAGAAGAAAAGCAAAGCCTTGTCTGGAGGGGGTTCCAGAGGAGATCCATGCATGTGTCCTTTAGTAGAACTGGGCCAGGCACAGCTTTCCCTTCCAGCTGGAGTGGAGCTGGGCCAGGGAACAGGAGGCTGGGAATGTCTGTGTCAGTAACAGTGCCAGGCAGTTAGTGTCTGTCTCATTGAGCAGCTCACCTCCACCAAGATGGTGACTGTGCCTGGGAAAACCTTTTCCATCATCATCACTCTTCTCCTCATTAGCACTTATTTAAGAGCTCTCATGGGGAAGCCGGGATGGCTCAGTGGATTAGGCACTCACTTAGCAGCCCCGGGGACCAAGGATTGAATCCCGGCCCCGGCCCATGCGGACCCATATGCTGAGCTGGGGAGTGCCCCCAGTTCCGTTCTCACTGGGGTGAAGACCCCGGCCCAGTTCCTGCCCTGTGCAGCCCCTCACCCACCTGTGGAATGAAACTATGTGGAAAAACCAATGATGTGCAACTATGGAGACTGTTCTGGGCCCTCCCCCTTTTCTCTGTCTCTGTCTCTGTATCTCTCTCTCTGTCAAAAACAATAAAAATAAATCTTTAAAAAGAGCTCTCAGGACACTGTGTAAATAAGACACTACATGTAGGCAAATTCAGTTCTGTTCTCAAAGGGCTCATTCTGATTTCCATGCAGCCCCCTGCAGTCAGATGTAATATGTATCATTACACTCTTTACTCTCACTGTCCATGTTAATAAGCTGGGGTAGTATTTCAACTTTGGCTCAAGAAAATTCGGATGTTACCAAGTGACCTGAATGTACTGGGATGAACTTCAAGCAGGAAAATGTGCATCAAACCATTAGGATGGAAGAGAAGGTTTGTATGTAACACCTGACAAAAATTGCAATAGCCTTAATATCTATTTTTCTTTCATGGAAAGTTTAGTTTGTAATTGGTTCTAGGGAGCCCCTTTTAGACAGAATTGCTGCATAGACTGTACGTAGATAGTTGAATTTCAGGTCTAAAATTAGTTCTTCAGTCAGATTTCTCAAAGGGATCAAATGATTTCCTGAAAGTAGGCTGGCTACCCTCTCAGATTAGTTCAGTGCTTTTCATGTAAGTTGCTGCTTCAGTTCACTAAATCTTGTCCTTCAAAGTTACCAGACTCAGCGATGGTAGAGACACTTCGGCACCAGGAACAATCTAGCTGATAATGTGACGAGACCCTTTTAAAAGCTACTGATGAGGACAGTAAGTGGGGAGGACAACTAAGCAGATGCCAGAGTCAGAGGAAACAGAGATTGGGATGTTTGGAGGGAAGGAGGGAGGGGGTTCAGAGGCACACCCTCACCAATCATCATTTGCTAATGTCATCTAATTTTGAAGTCTCCATTCACAGTGATTCAAACTTAACATTTATTTTCCATAACTAACATTTTGCACTTTTTACTTTACTTGTTTTTCACCATTACTGATCATTTTTTATGTATCCCTGAATGGTCCAGCGTGTACCCCCCGGGGGCATGCTTACCACTGCTTGGGAACTGATTGCTCTGAGAAATTCCCCTTGCATAGCAACCTGAGGGCTGGGAATAAGTGTCCAGCTCCTCCCCACATTAATAAATTTAAAACATTACAAATGTAAATCAGTCCATTATGTTCTTATCTGCATTAGAGCAAAAGGCTGAGATTCTAGACTCTTCTTTTTATGGCTCTCCTCCCACTGACTTATAGTCAGGTTCTCTCTGTGCCTCAGTTTACTCATTACAACCAGAAGGCTAGTAATAACCTTCATATTAATAAGGTTGTTCTATTTAAGCCAAGTATTGATTTTATCTTATCATAGATTTTATGGTAATACTAGTTATCAATAAATTATATCATTCCATTAAAAACTCTGGTTTCTTAAATATATATAAAAATGGCTGCATACAGGGGAAGCCGGGATGGCTCAGTGGGTTAAGCGCTCTCTTGGCAGCCCCAGGGACAGAGGATCGAATCCTGGCCCCAGCCTGTGTGGACCCATATGCTGGAGTATACTTCCCATGTGGGAAGCCCACAGTTCAGTTCTTGCAGGGGTGAGCTTTCCATGTGTGGGAGGCCCCCCCTCCCCTGGTTCAGCCCCCAGCTCATGGGGGCATGCCTCCCATACTGGAGGCTCTTTCGCCCTGCATGGTCCCCACCCACCTGTGAGGAAGGAATCCATGTCGAAAACTGATGACGTACAACTATGGAGACTGCTCTGGGCCCTCCCCCTTCTCTCTGTCTCTCTGTCTCTGTCAAAAACAATAAAATAAATCTTAAAAAATAAAAAGGCTGCATCCAGACAATGGAATATTATTTATCACTGAAATGAAATGAGTTATCAAATCATGCAAAGACATAGAGGAAACTTAAATACATATGACTAAGTGAAAGAGGCCAATATGAAAAGGCTACATACTGTATGATTTCAACTGTATGACCTAGGAAAAGGCAAAACTATGGAGACAGTAAGAACTGTGGTTGCCAGGGGCTTGGGGGACAAGGGATGAATATGGGAGAGGATTTTTAGGGCAGCAAAACTTCTCTAAGACACTGCAATGGTAGACGCATCTGACATGTCGTTACACATTTGCCAAAATCCATAAAAACGTACACCACTGTGACAGTACGGACTTGGGTGATGGTGACATGTCAATGTAGGTTCATCGGTTGTAACAAATGTACCATCTGGTGGGGGATGTTCATAGTGGGGAAGGCTGTGCATGTGAGGGGACAGGGGTACATGGGAAATCTCTACTTTCCATGCCATTTTCCTATGAGCCTAAACCTACTAGTTAAAAAAAAACAAACAAAAACAAATCAAGCCTAGTTTCATATATATACACACACACATATGAAAATAGTTAACAGAGAGGCCCAGGTATATTTATGCTCGCAAGTCCAGCCCATTCATTCCCAAGGTTGGCCTACGAATCCTTCCTCTGCATTTGAGATGGATGTCGAGTCAGGGGGAGAGAGGGCGCCAGCGATGGCTCCAGGGAAGACACTTCGGTGGCTTTGCCTCCCTCTGCTTCCATCTCCCTCCAGGCCGATGCGGGACCCCCTGCGCTTGCCCTGCACGCAGAGAACAGCGCCAGGTCAGCAGGATACACTGTCCCTGAGACACAGGGAGTATTATTTAGTCTAGAAACTCTCAGAGGAAATATCCGCTTGCACGTGAAAAATCTCTGGAATTCCTCTGTTCCTCTCTGTCCAATGTCCCTGTAATGTGAGAGCGCCTTGAAAAGCTTCTAGATACAAGTGCGGCCTTGTTCTGGGCCGGCTACCGCACAGCCGGCTCCAGCACACTACTGTCCCTGCCACCGGTCCGAGTCCTGTCCCTCTGATGCTGCTGGCTGTGCCCAAAAGAAAGAGCAGGAGAGGAAAGAGGAGGGAGGAGGAGGAGGAGGAGGGCAACGATGATGAGGAGGAGGACACTTTGAAGATCAGAAGTTGAAAACGTTTACACAATTGGGGAAATACAGGAACAAAACCCACAGTCTTAAGCCCCCTAGTCCTTGACGACCTGAGCCTCATCACTTATCACTCCACAGTGCAGGCAAGGAGGAGTCTGGGTCTCGCTGATAACGCACGAGGGCTGTGTGGAGAGTGTCCAGCCATGTAACCGTTCTCGTTACCTTGACAATGGCTGGATTTGTCCTGGATGGCCCTCAGCTGCCACGGGCTGGGTTCCTAACACCAGTCTCATTCTCTATCTCTTTATTGGGTTGTTTGTGCTGCATACTCGTGTCCCTCCATCTCCCCATTTCCAGCCTCTCATCCTCCTTCTAAATCCACCCCACCCCCCAACCCCAGCCACCAGCTCACTGTCCCTCCCCAGAGGCAAGTGGTGCTGACTGATCTAGAGCTTATTGAGACTGGGCACTCAGACACCCCAGGGATATCCAAGGGCCTAACTAGAACAGTCTGTGAAGGCAGAACCCATGAGCGCCTGCCTTCTCTTTAACATAAAGACAGGGAAACGCTCTGCCAATGTCCTGGGCCCCTCACCCCCAGCACTGTTTCTAGGGCTGTCTTGTCTCCATCGGAGTCTGGTTGCGGCAGCAAAGGTAAAAAGTCCACAACTTCCCAGCTTCTTTCAGAACTCAATGTCTTTCTTTTCATGTCAGCAGGTTGGGTTGAGCCAGACTATCACAGAAAAGGAATGGTGGGAAAGAATGCCAGGGAGAGAGGGTGCCCTTCGGAAAACAAGAAATATTCAAGTACCAGGTGTGAAAGTTTTAAATAGAAACCTGCTTACATTGCACTTGGAATAACAACAGCCGGCACTTGGAGGTCCCAGCTCTTTTCAGAAGACTAACATTTAACTTCCAGACAGTTCCGGGACAGTCTGCACATCACACGAAGCCCTTGTAGCGAACGCTACGGCTCGGCGGCCCGATCTGCCTGTGCAGCTCAAATTCCGAGTTTAGGAGTTTATTTTCTAAGTTACATGCTAAACCTCTCACATTCCAACGCGTGCACAATGACTCCGTTTGTCAAAATGCACTCCGACATGGGAATTTTATGACATCAAATCCTTAAAAATGTGGAAACTTTGGTTTCAAAATCCTTAATAGGGGAAAATAATAAGCCTCTTGATTCGCGCTTTGCTCCGCTTGCAGTTCGCTTCTGACTCTGTGACAGGCACACGCCCGTGGGGCTGGGGTTCCGAGGCATAGTCAAGTATTCATATGTGCCCCGTCTTGGCACCGCACCCTCTGCTCTGATCTGGAACTAGTTCCCCTTCAGACAGGAATAGAGAGGTTACTTTCGGGTCACTCCCAGCCTCACAAAAGGCTTTTCAAACGAGATGAAAGGAAAGAAGTTCTGATTTGTTGGGAGAAACCAGTCAGCTTTCAAATCGTAAAGATGTGGGGAGGCTCCGGGCCGCGTATCTCTGGGGTGAGAGGTCGGGGAGCACCCACGGCGGGTTGCAGGCGGGTGGAGAAGGCGATGGAGGCCCCCCGCTTCCTCCAGGTGTCCCTGACACAGACTTTCCAGCCAGGCTGTTGACTGCAGGCGGCAGGCAGTCCCTGTTCCCGGGGCTCGGGCCTCAGCTTTCCAGCTCTCTCTCTCTGGAGAGCCCGGGGAATGGCCGCCTGCCCATCACTCTGCCCGTGAAACAGCTCTGCTCACGACCAGGGGAGAGTGACAGCATTGCAGATGCATGTCCTCCCAGGAGCTCATAAAAAGCCAGGACCAGTTGGCCCTGGTCGTGTGAACACCTGGGCCCCTAAATCACGGACCGCTCTGTCTTCCCTCTAGAGCAGGGGTCTCCAAACTACGGCCCGCGAGGCCCTCTCATCCGGCCCGTGGAGACCTTTTTATCTGAATAAAATAATATTAAATAAATAATTAAAAACAACATCTATGTTTTGATTCTTTTTTATTTGACCTCGAGTGTGTAGTCAGCCCCCAAACTGCCGTTTGATAGTTAATGCGGCTGAAAAGTTTGGAGTCTAAAGTGACCCCACTTTCCTATGTCTGTTGGGAAAGCAGAACATAGAGAATCAAAGGGGCAGCGAGGTGGCAGGACAGAGAAGTATTTGCCCCCCTCTTCACATCTCTCAGGGATCAGTAGACACAGTTTTCTTCAGCTTAAAGTACTTACCGTATTTTTCTGTGTATAAGACGTTCCCAGGTATAAAACAACCCCTACTTTTCTAATCCGACATTAAGAAATCAATACACGGGTTACTCCCATATATAAAATGACCCCCAATCCTTTGGTCTGATAATTTTAGACAAAAGTATCATCTTATAGACAGAAAAGTACGGTATCACCAGAGTCACTTTTGCAAAAATATCCAGCATGAGACTAGTGACTGGCAGGCAGTGGCCACTTGATAAACCTGTGGAGTAGGTGCGCGGAGCACCGTTCTAGGCATGGCTGTGGCAGGGGACAAAAGAGGGAAAGTCCCCTGTGGTGGAGCTGGTGTTCCAATGGGGGCAGGGGGGCAGGTAAGGAAGAAGACAAGTAATGCGTGCTATCGTAGATGGGCATATGAGCCCAGGAGAAATGATGTGAGGAAGGGGACATGCATGGAAGGGTTCAGGCAGGAACAGGCTGACCAGATGACCCATTTTAAACGGGACAGAAAACAACATGGTCAGCTTAGTTCACTGAGCTAAGTTCAAGGTATAAACAGGCAAACCATACGTACTGTTGGGAACGAGATAGGACCATCATTTCTGTCTGTTTAAAAGGGCACGTCTGGTCAGCCTAGGCAGGAGGGCTGTGAGAAGGTCTCACAGGTTATTGGGCATGTGGGAAGAGGCCCAAAGGAAGGGAAGGAGGGAGCCATGTGGAAGACCTGCAAAGGGTTGCGGGCAGAGGGGAGAGCACGTGCCAAGGCCCTGAGGCAGGTGTCTGGTGCATCCACGCATCAGCAAGGCAGCCAGCGTGGCTGCAGCTGAGTGGGAGGCAGAGAGCACAGTGATGAGGCCAGAGAGGGTGAAGGAATGACCTTTGTTCAGGGTCCCATCTTCAAAGACATCCAGAAGTATATTCAAGGGAAAAGATCATTCAGATTGTAAGATCTGACTGTGACACTGTTGGATAAAACAGGCCACAGAACTGACAAGTAACGGCTGCTGAGGCATCAGGAACAGAAAGATGACTTGGCATCTTGGGTCTGAGACAGGTGGTGCCCTTGAGCGAAGCTTAGGAGAGACGTGACCTGGATTGCACTTGAGTGGCCTTTGGAACCCTGTGGGAATGCTGG
>PVKE010027117.1:0-21823 GCA_004027555.1 Craseonycteris thonglongyai | reverse complement strand
GGTTGATGTAACAGAGGGAGGGGCTAGTTAGAAGAGGATTGTGAAGACTGAGTAGAAGTTATCCACTTGAATAGGTAGATGGACAGGGATGGAAAGGTAATGAAATTCTTGACAACATAGTGGCATGCAAAAGCCCAACAGCTCAGGAAACTGCTGACAAAGTTCAGAGTTCAGGACTAGAAAGAGTGGAGGGATGGTGCTGGAGAGTTAGTCAAGATCTGGGAGCACATTATAAGCTCCTTAAGGAAACTGGCATTTATCCTAATAGCAACAGGAAGTCATTAAAAAGACTTAGTAAGTTCATTTATTAAAATTACTGTTCTGGTTGCAGTATGGCAGTTGGTTTTGAAGAATTAAGATGGAAGGTAGAGAAACAATTAGGAAGCTTTTAAAAAATAATTAAGGCCAAAAATAACAGTGGTTTGAAATAAGGCAGCCAGAATGAGGATGGAGAAAAGTCAGCAGATTTAATATCTATGAAGTGTAATCAGTTTAATATCTATGAAGTGTAATTATTTGAGACAAGCATCTGGGAAAGGAAGGAATTAATAACTATTCCTGGGTTCTGGTTTGAGGAACTAAGTAGAATGGTCCTGCCATTTCCAAAGAGAATGGATTAAGGAGGAAGAGCACAGGTCTGGTGAGTAGAGGTGAGGAGAGATGATGAAGACAAACTCACACTGTAGGTTCATAGACAAACTGATATTGGATCATAGACCTCCTGACTTTTGTTTGAAGTTCCCTCCTCCATACTGATAGTTCTCAAATTTTGATCTGCTTTAGGAGGGACTGGAGAGCAAGTTAAAAATATGGCTAATTAGAGCACATCTCTGTAAATTCTAATTTAGTATGTGTACAATAAAGCCTAAGCATCTGTACTTATTTTTATTTCTTTTTTTTTATTGTTAAATTTATTGGGGTGACATTGATTGGCAACAATTAGATAGTTTCCAGTTGTACAAAAATCCACATCACATCACCCATGCATTGCATTACGTGCTCATCACCCAGAATCAGCCCTCCCTCCATCACCATACTTATGGTGCCCACTCCCACCTCCCCCTGCTTCACTCAGGTAACCACCAAACTATTGAGTGTGTCCATAATTCTGGTGCCACTCTGCCACACACACACACTCTCTCCCCCTCCTCCCTTTCCCTCAAGTAATCACCAAGCTATTGAGTGTGTCTATAAGTCTTTGATTCTTTGTTACTTTGTTTTATAATCCACCTATAAGTGAGGCCATATGTTTCCTGGTTCTTTCAGTCTGACTTATTTTGCTTAATAAGATGGTTTCAAGGTCTATCCATGTTGTCACAAATGACTGTATTTCATCTTTTCTTATCGCCGAGTAGTATTCCATTGTGTAAATGTACCACAACTTCTTTATCCAGTCATCTGTTGAAGGGTATTTTTGGTTGTTTCCACATTCTGGCCACTGTGAACAATGCTGCAATGTATAAGGTGACCAGATTTTAACATTGGTAAAGCGGGACACCATTGACCGGGGCGGGGAAGGGGGTTCTTGATTAAAAATTTGGTCTATCTCCCGCCGTTCCCTAGCTTGTCGTGCATTCTTTCCAACAATCGGGACTTTTTTAAAACGCCGTGGGACGTGAAACAAATTGTTAAAAATCAGGACTGTCTCACCAAAAGCGGGACGTCTGGTCACCTTATAATGAACATGGGGGTACAAACATCTTTAAAGATTAAAGTTTTCAGGTTTTTTGGGTAGATGCCCAGTAGAGGAATTGCTGGGTCATATGGCAATTCAATTTCTAATTTTTTGAGGAATCTGCATACAGCCTTCCATAGTGGTTGTACCAGTTTACATTCCCACCAGCAGTCTGTGAGGGTTCCTTTTTCTCCACAGCCTCTCCAGCACTTGTTATCCCTTGTCTTGTTGATTATAGCCATTCTAACAGGTGTAAGATGGTATCTCATTGTGGTTTTTATTTGCATCACCCTAATTGCTAGTGAAGTTGAGCATTTTTTCATATATCTGTTGGCCATTTGTATGTCTTCATGAGAGAAGTGTCTGTTTAGATCTTCTGCCCATTTTTTAATTGGATTGCTTGTTTTTTTGTTGTTGAGTTGTACAAGTTCTTTGTATATTTTTTATATTAGCCCCTTATCAGAGGTATTGTTTGCAAATATTTTTTCCCAGCTGGTTAGTTGTCTCTTTGCTTTGTTGATGGTTTCCTTTGCAGTGCAGAAGCTTTTTAGCTTGATAGAATCCCATTCACTTATTTGTGCTTTTACTTCCCTTGCCATTGAGGTCAGATTCATAAAGTCCTCCCTGAACCCCAATTCTATAAATTTAGTACCAATATTTTCTTCTATGCAATTTATTGTTTTCGGTCTTATTTGGAGGTCTTTCATCCATTTTGAGTTAATTTTGGTATATGGTGACAGATCATAGTTCACATTCAGCCTTTTTCATGTGGTTTTCCAATTTCCCAGCACCATTTACTGAAGAGGTTTTCTTTTCTCCACTGTATATTTTTCACTCCTTTGTCAAAAATAATCTGCCCATATATTTGTGGGTTCAATTCTGGATTTTCAATTCTGTCCCATTGGTCTGTGTATCTTTTTCTGCCAGTACCAAGCTGTTTTGATTACTGAGGCTTTGTAGTACAGATAAAAGTCAGGCAGTGAGATGCCCCCAGGTTCATCCTTTTTTCTTTGGGTAGCTTTTGCGATTCATGGTCTTTTGTGGTTCCATAAAAATTTGATGATTTTCTTATCTATTTCTTGAAAGAATGTCTGTGGGATTTTGATGGGAATGCCATTGAATCTTATGTAATGCTTTGTGTAGTATGGCCATTTTAACTATGTTGAGTCTTCCAATCCATGAGCACGGAATGTCTTTCCATTTCTTTATGTCCTCTTTAATTTCTTTTAACAGTGTTTTATAGTTTTCAGTGTATAAGTCCTTCACGTTCTTTGTTAGATTTATTCCTAGGTATTTCATTTTTTTGTTTGCGATGGCAAAGGGAATGGATCTTCTCATCTCTCTGAAGTTTCATTGTTGGCATATAAAAATGCAGTTGATTTTTGGACATTAATTTTGTATCATGCAACTATACTGTATTTGTTTATTTGTAATAGATTTCTGATAGAGTCTTTAGAGTTTTCTATATAAAGGATCATGTCATCTGCAAAGAGTGACAGTTTAACTTCTTCTCTCCCAATTTTAATACCTTTTATTCCTTTCTCTTGCCTGATTGCTGTGGCTACAACTTCCAGAACTATGTTGAACAGCAGTGATGACGGGGCATCCCAGTCTTGTTCCTGATTTTAGGAAAATAGGCTTCAGCTTTTCCCCACTCAGTATAATATTTGCTGAGGGTTTGTCACATATGGCCTTTATTATGTCGAGGTACTTTCCTTCAATTCCCATTTTATTCAGTGTTTTTATCATAAATGGGTGTTGTATCTTGTCGAATGCTTTTTCTGCATCAATTGAGATAAACATGTGATTTTTATCCTTTGTCTGGTTTATGTGCTGGATTGCATTGATTGATTTGCGTATGTTGAACCATCCTTGTGCCCTTGAGATGAATCCCACTTGGTCATGATGAATAATCTTTTTAATGCATTGTTGTATTCTGTTAGCTAAAATTTAAGATTTTTGCATCAGTGTTCATCAGGGAGATTGGCTTAAAGTTGTCCTTTTTGGTATTGTCCTTCCCAGGTTTTGGTATTAGGGAGATATTAGCTTCATAGATGGGTTGGATAGTATTGCCTCCTCTCGAATTTTCTGGAGTAGTTTGAGAAGGATGGGCATTAGTTCTTCTTTGAATGTTTGGTAAAACTCATTGGTAAAACCATCTGGTCCAGGACTTTTGCCTTTGGGTAGGTTTTGGATAGTTGTTTCAAGTTCTATACTGTTGATTGGTCTATTTAGGTTATCCAAATCTTCTTGGTTCAGTTTAGGTAAACTATATATTTCTAAAAATTTGTCCATTTCCTCTAGATTGTCAAATTTGGTGGCATAGAGTCTTTTATTATAATTTCTTATGATTGTTTGTATTTCTGCAGTATCAGTTGTGATCTCTCCCCTATCGTCCTGAATTCTGGAGATAGGAGATTTTTCACTTTGCCCTTTGGTGAGCCTAGCCAATGGCTTGTCAATTTTATTGATTTTTTTCAAAGAACCAGCTCTTTGTGGCATTAATTTTATCTATTGTTTTTCTGTTCTGAATTTCATTAAGTTCTGCTTTAATTTTTATTAATTCTTTTCTTCTGCTAGCTTTCAGGACCCTTTGTTCTTCTTTTTCTAGTTCTTTAAGATGAGATGTGAGGGTTTTTACTTGTAGTTTTTCTTGTTTCTTGAGATAGGCCTATAATGATATAAATTTCCCTCTTATTACTGCTTTTCTTGTTTTATTTCCTCTTTGATCCAGTCATTTTTTAATAGCATGTTGGTCAATCTCCACATATATGTGGTTCTCTCTGCAATTGATCTTTTGCAATTGATCTCTAGTTTCAAAGCTTTGTGGTCTGAGAATACACTTGGTATGATTTGAATGTTCTTAAATTTGCTGAAGTTGGATTTAAGTCCCAGGATATGGTCTATCCTTGAAAATGTTCCATGTGCACTAGAATAAAATGTGTAGCCCTTTGTTGCAGGATGGAGTGTCCTATAAATGTCAATTATGTCTCTTTTCTGTAATGCATTATTTAAAGCTGCAATTTCCTAATTTATTTTCTGCTTGGATGATCTGTCCAATGTTGTCAGGGAGGTGTTTAGATCCCCTGCTATAATTATATTTTTGTCAAATTCTCCTATTAGATCTGTTAGTAGTTGCTTTGTAAATTTTGGTGCTTCCTGATTGGGGGCATATATATTGATGAGTGTCATGTTTTCTTGATGCATTGTCCTTTTTAGCAAAATAAAATGACCATCTTTATGTCTTATTATTTTTTTACCCTGATGTCTATTTCATCAGAAATCAGTATGGCCACTCCTGCTTTTCTCTGACTGCCATTTGCCTGGAGTATTGTTTTCCATCCTTTTACCCTGAGTCTATGTTTGTCTTTGTGGCTGAGGTGTGTCTCTTATAGGCAGCATATGGTTGGATTTTGTTTTTTAATCCAGTCTGCTACCCTGTGCCTCTTTATTGGTGAATTCAGTCCATTTACATTCAGGGTGATGATTGATATATGAGGATATCCTGTATCCATTTCTTCCTTCCTTTTTATTTTGTTGTTGTCCCAACTTTTCTCCATTTATTTTGATATCTTGATTCGGGTCAGATAGCCTCCTTTGGTAGTGCCAGTTTTGAACTGGAGAATTCCCTCAGCTTCTGTATATCTGAAAAGGCCTTAATTCCTCCTTCTTATCTAAAGGTTAATTTTGCTGGATAGTTAATTCTTGGCTGAAAATTTCTCTCATTTAATATTTTGAAGATTGAGTTTCACTCTCTCCTGGCCTGCAGAGTTTCTGCCGAAAGGTCTGGTGACAGCCTGATAGGTTTTCCTTTGAAAGTTATATATATTTTTTCCCTGGCAGCCTTGAGGATTCTTTCTTTGTCTTTGGTTTTTGTCATCTTCAGAACAATGTGCCTTGGAGAAGATCTGCTAGGGTCTAGATAGCTAGGGCTCCTGTTTTCCTCTTGAATTTGGGGTTCTTGTTCTTTCCATAGGTTAGGAAAGTTTTCATCTACTATTTGTTTTGGTGGACTCTGAGAAGATTTCATCTCCCTTCCTTCTAATATTCCTATTATTCTAATATTATTCTTTCTGATGGAGTCAGAGAGTTCTTATAGGGCTCTATCATTTCTCTTGATTCTCATTTCTCTTTCTTTTTCCCTTCGTGAAGTTTCCATGTTTCTATCTTCGATTTTACTACCGTATTTTCTGGCATATAAGACGACCGGGCGTATAAGACGACCCCCTAATTTTACAGTTAAAACATAGGTTTAGGCCTATATTCGCTGTATAAGACTACCCCCCACTTCCGAGGCTGTAGTCTTATACAGCGAATATAGGCCTAAACCTATGTTTTAACTGTAAAATTAGGGGGTCATCTTATACGCCCGGTCATCTTATATGCCAGAAAATAACGGTAATTCTTTCTTCCAGCTGGTCAGCCCTGTTTCCTATGCTGGTTAATTCTTTTTCAGCTCTCCCATTATGCCTTTCATTTCAAGGAGTTCCTTTTGGTTCTGCTCTAACTTCTCAATTTTATTGGTAAAGTACTCATTTTGATCAGAAAATTTCTTGTTGAGGTCATTTAACTGTGTCTTGGTACTTTGCCAGCATTTACTGAGCTCTCTGAGTGTCTTGAGTATTGCAGCCCTAAATTCACTTAGATTTGATTTCAAGTGTGCCAGCTCATTTTCTAAAGAATGTCCATGATCTTCTGTAGGGGCTTTGGATTCCAAGGTGTGCATTGGATTTGATGTGGGATTTTTTTGTTTTTTGTTTTGTTTTTTTGCTTTAAGCATGAGTATGTTTTCCCTCTGGGGGTTTGCCTACAAGATGGGCTTTTCTTTATTTATTTATTTTTATTCTTTTTTGTTCCAAATGTCAGTCTCAATGCTTCCCCTCTTTGGGAGAGTGAGGTGGGCTATGGTCTGACTGCAGCCTGGTATGTCTCTGTTACAGTATGGGCTCAGTTGTGGGGGGATGAGTTTTTGGGAGAGGGTTGAGAGAAGCAGTCAGTTTCCGTGTCCTGTGGTTGCTCTTCAGGTTGCTGGCTTAGTTGTTAGAAGGAAGAGCGGTGAAGGTGTGGGTGGGGTGTTGGGGTGTGTGAGTAGGAGCTTGGGGTGGGTCTGAGACACAATAGTAGATTCCTCTGTCAGCAGGGGAGCTGGCGGTTCAGTGTGGGCGGGGGTTGGGGTGCAGCACCTTGGGTCTTTCTCCCCTCTGCTTGGCTGCTTTCACTTTAAGCACATCTATGCAGCCAGCCTGCTGCTTCTGAGCCAGTGATGGCCCACTGGGCTGCGGTGCAGCAGCAGTGCCGGCCAGCAGCGGCACAGGCCGGAGACAACAGCAGCAGCGTGGGCCTGTAGCAGCGCAGCCAGCAGCGTGTGGCTGGGTCGCTCTTAATCCTACACTCAGCTCAAGCTGCTTTCACTTTCAGTCTATACAGTAGCTGTGCCGTTTCTGTGGGCCAGTGCATGGCCCTCTGGGCTGCTGCCAGTGGCGCAGGTGGCTGTGCAGGCCTGTCAGGCTATGGCTGGCGGCTCAGCTGAGTTCCTCTCAGTCCTCCGCTCTGCTCGAGCTGTTGTTTTCACTTCAAGAGCCCTGTCTTTAAAAGGTGCTCCCTAACAGTCAACTCCAGCAGCTCAGCTATGTCACCTTTATATATCAGGGACCAGGTGTGCCTAGCTATGGGGGGCTGGTGCCCTGCTCTGCCCCGCCCATTCGGGAAGTTCAGCCACCCCTGCTCCATGGTCTCTATTCCAATTCAGGCACAGTGCCATCCCTTGAGTTCGGATGTTAATTTGTCCACAGTCTCATGGGGCTTCCACTCTCCTCAGGTCTCGGCTTCCAGCCCACCCTCAATCTAGCTCCACTTTGACTATAGTCCCCCAACCCCCCTTTGTTTTTGCCAGCCTCAGGCCGCACTCCGCATCCCTGTCCCCAAACTGCTCCTTCCCTTTCCCTCTCCCACTCGCCCCTTTCTTCTCTAACCTTTGAGTGTTGTTCTGCTTTGTGTGGTTCTCTCAATTGAGGGTGTTTCTCAGGGTTTCCCCTGTGGATACCCCTTTGTTCATAAGTCCCTTCCTAGGTAAGTATTGGGGTCCTTCTCTCATGCTGCCATCTTTTTCCCTATTCCAGCATCTGTATTTCTAACAAGATTGTTCTCCAGTCATTCTAAAGCACACCAAATATTGGGCACAGTTATACCTCACCATTCAGTAGTTGCCTGCTGAATCATTTAAATTATCATGAGCCATTTTATAATTTTGTGCTTGATATAAAAATAAATCCAACTTTTTTCCACATACCACCAAAAGCTTTATAAAGCAGTGTTTGCTTGGTTCAGGAGATCAGAAGTCTGAATTGATAGTCATTGATCAGGTGAAATTTAATCCTACGGTGAATCTATTATCTCCATGTGCTTTCTAATTCCAAAGGGGAGAAGGGAGCATAAAAATGAAATTTTTAAATTTTAATGGAGAAGGAAAGAAAAGGAAGGTGGAGAAAGAAATGCCAGAGATAGAACTGGGAGCAAAGCAAAAATCACCAGGAAAATATGGAAAACAGACTTTTTTTCATAATGTGTAACAACCACAATGTTATCTTTTGGTCTATTAATTTATTTTTACTCTAATGTTTTTTTCTTTTAATACAGGACATGCTGGGAGATTTGTTTACTCCCATCGAGACACCAGAAGCTCAAAACAGAGGCTTCCTAAAGGGACTGTTTGGTGGAAGTGGACAAACATTTGACAGAGAAGAACTCTGTGAGTAAACTCCTGATTATAAAACTGTATCACAGAATACAAGACATGTGTGTGTGTGTGTGTGTGTGTAACAGTGTAATATGCTATCTCATATTCTAGACTAGATTATTTTGCTTCTATACCAATTGATCACTTCATATTAAGAAATAGTTTTATAAAAACAGTACATGAAATTCATGCAAATAATGAGTAAGCTAATGAATGTGCCATTTGCAGATAGATCATACCTGCAAGGCAGGGAAAAGTCATTTGGTTACTAAAATCTGGGAAAAAAGTGTTTTTTAATCTGCCTGTCTTTAACCACCACTGGAAAGCAGATTCTTTATTCAGAATACCAAGTTAACAATGCTACAAAATAAATTATTTTAAAAATCTACCAGTGAGGTCATATTTTTCCGGATTCTTTCAGTCTGACTTATTTCGCTTAATAAGATGGTCTGGGCACATAATGCGATGCATGGGTGATGTGATGTGGACTTGTACTTCGGGAAACTAATTGTTACCAACCAATGTCACCCCATTAAATTTAACAATAAAATATAATAATATTAAAAAAAAATCTACCAGTGAGATTTTACTAAGCAACAATCAAAAAGCAGTAGAGGGAAAGCTGGGATGGCTCAGCGGGTTAAGCGCTCGCTTTGAAGCCCCGGGGACCGAGGATTGAATCCCGGCCCCAGCCCATGCGGACCCACATGCTGAACTGGGGTGTGCCCCCAGTTCAGTTCTTGCCGGTGCAGCCCTGTGCCCACCTGTGGAGTGAAACATATGGAAAACTAATGTCAACTATGGAGGCTGCTCTGGGCCCTCCCCTTTCTCTCTGTCTCTCTGTCTCTGTTTCTCTCTGTCAAAAATCAATAAAAAAAAAAAAAAGCAGTAGAAAGATACTAGGGAGTATTTTCAGAAAGAAGTTAAGAATATATTTTTCTTGTATACTGTTAGTGGGATTGTAAATTGGTGCATCCACTATGGAAAACAGTACAGAGATTCTTTAAAACTTCAAAAACAGCTGCCATATAACCTAGCAATTCCACTTCTGAATGTTTATACAATGAAAACCAAAACATTATTTTAAAAATATATATGCATCCCTATGTTCATTGCAGCATTACTTACAGTAGCCAAGGTATGGAAGCAACCTAGGTGTTCATCAATAGATGAATGGGTAAAGAATTATATATATATGTATGTGTGTGTGTGTGTGTGTGTGTGTGTGTGTATGTGTATGTGTGTGTGTATATATATATATCTCTCTCCATGATAAATCATGGAATATTACTCAACCATAAAAAAAGAATAAAATCTTGCCATTTGTGACAACATGATTGGACCTAGAGGGCATTAATACTAAGTGAAGTAAGTCAGACAGAGAAAGACAAATACCATATGGTCTCACTATGTGGAATCTAAAAAACAAAACAAATGAACAATAACAGACCCACAGATACTGATATAGACCCAAAGATATACAGAACAAAGAACAGAGAACAAAAGAGTGGTGGGGTAAAAACAAAAGAAAAAAGAAAGGATATGTTTTCCAAAATATCACCATTTGGTCTTGCAGATCAAAACTCTTTTCTCTTGAACTTTCAACTATGTAAAAGTTCTAGGTAATTCCATACAATGCAATATTAATCTACTATTTAAAGGAATGAAATTTGATATATGCTACAACATGAATGAACCTGAAAACATCATGCTAGATGTAAAGAAGGAAGACAAGAAAAGCCACCTATTATATAATCACATTTATATGAAATATCCAGAACTGGCAAGTCCATAGAGAAAGAAAGCAGATTAGTAGTTGCCAGGACCTGGAGCACAAAGGGATTGGGGAGTGACTGCTAATGTGTTCTTTTGGAGGGTAATGAAAATGTTGTAAAATTAGATAGCAGTGATAGTTGCACAACTGCAAAAACACTAAAAATCACTGATATAACACCTTAAAATAGTAAATTTTATGGTATGTGAATTATATTTTAATACGGCTCTTTAAAAAAAATAGATCTAGATTTTATTCCTAATTTTACATCTTTGGGAATGCTAAATGTTTATCAAAACAACTGTTTTTCAATTTTAAAAAATGTACTTCATTAAAATTAAATGAAACAAATTTGAAGTGATGGGGAAATTTTTAGTCTTTTAAGGTAACCAAATTTTAACATATATATATATATTAATGCCCATCATGCATATATCTTATTTTCTAGTATTTACACACACACACACACACACACGGTTTAAAAACAACAAGTGAGACCTACAAAGGCTGATAGGAAGATGAACATTGGAATGAAGACTTAGGGTGAAATTTAAACAAAAAATTAGACCTGAGATTGTAACATACAGTAATATGAGTTAAACAAGAATTCACATATATTGTGAGCATCCCAAGGATACAATTATGAGGCTTTTGGTCAAGATCACAAAGCAACTAAACCCTATGCTCATCTCCTCCCATAACCACATCAAAATTATAACTAAATTACAAAACCATCAGCAAGAAACACCTGAAGACTAGCTGAACAAAATTCCTATAACTAAGAATATAAAGAAAAATAACACATCAAGACTTACAGGAGGAGCAGAGACATGGAACAGGCTGGTCCTGCACCTACGTGTAGCAGTTGAGAATTGGGAGGGATATCTTGGCTGTGGAGGTCTCCCCTGAGGAGTAAAGGTCCCAGCCCCACGTCAATCTCCCCAGCCCAGGGCTCTTCATAACATCTAACTATGAAAACAAGCAGGAATTGCATCAAAGATGGAAGGGAGGCTGCTGGAGACTAAGGAAAACCTTAAGGTGCTCTCATACAAACTCGCTTGCTCTAAAACTCAAGCTTTAAGCTTCAATGCAGGAGCAACAGCTCAGAAAGCACCAAAGGAATAAGGAAGGAACTAAATGGACTAACTTCAGGATGAGGGCTGGAGGAGCAGGGTTGGAGCAACTTTCTCTGGGGACAGAAGTACTGGCAGGTACCACTGTTCCTTTGTGGAGCTCCCATCTCACCCAGCTGACTGGTGCAGGAGGCCACCAAATCTGTGCTCTCTATTAACCAAATTAACACTGTTTGCCCTGCCTTGGTGATTCCCTGAGACCTCACCTCACTTAACTCACCTGCATGGCCTGAGCCTCTTACATTGGCTCCCCACACAGATGGTCTGCCTTAAATTATGCTACAGACTTTCCCCGAATCTATGAAAGGTCCAAAACCCCCAAATAAGCAAAGGCCAACCTTGGCATGCCTGTAGCTCTTGTTATGTGCCCCAAAGCCCACCACAAGTAGCCACCAGTCCCAACTTGCATTGTAATCCCAACCCTGGCAGAAGCAATGGGACATAGCTTCAACTAAGTGGCCACAAGCCTGGCACAAGAGTGGCTGGTCTCATCTCACATTGTAGTGCCCACCAAAGGGGACCAAACCCAGTGCAAGTGGCAGCCAGCCCCAGTTTGCAGTGTAGCCTCTCCCCGGTGCCTCCAAGCCCAGCACAAGCAGCAAACAACCACAGAACATCTTGTAAGTCCTACCAAGAGATCCCAGGCCTGGCACAAGTGACAGCTGGCATCAGCCTACACCAAAGCACTTCCTAACCAGCCCCAGAACCAACACATCTGGTGGCTGTCTTTAGGCCAAACGAGAGTACCACCCAACCAGCTCCACAAATGGTATAACTGAGGGCAGACTAGGCTGGTACCAGAGCCTTGCTAAAGCAACTCCTATTCCATGGGGGCTGACCATACACAATAGCTTGTCCTCTGTAGTCACTGCCAGCCCTTGCAGCTAGTCAGCTTGAAGGTCAACCTCACTTACTGATGTACCAATAACAATCAAGGGTCAACTACAATAGGAGGCACACACAACCCACACAGGGGACACCCCTGGAGCACCTAGTTCAAGTGACCAGGGAGATGTACCACTAGGACCTACAGGACACCTTCTACATAAGTCCACTCTGTCCACTCTGTCAAGACTCAGAGATATAATACATACATAATACATAGATACAAGCACAGGAAGTCAGCCAAAGTAAGGAGACAAAGAAACTTCTCCCAAATAAAAGACAGGACAAAAATCCAAAAAAAAGAACTAAACAAAATGGAGAAAGCAGTCTACCAGATACAAAGTCCAGAAACATGAGTTATAAGGATGCTCAATGAAATTAGAGGAAGAATTGATTAACTCAGTGAAAATTTCAACAGGAGATAGAAAACATTAAGAAAGGAAGTAGAAAACATTTAAAAAGTCAGAAATTAAGAATGCATTATTTGGATTCAGCAGCAGATTAGATAAAGCAGGGGATCAAATCAGCAATCTGAAAGACAAGGTAGAGGAAAACACCTAATCAGAACAGCAAAAAGAAAAAGAACTTTTAAAAATGAGGATAAGAGAGATTAACTAAAATGGCTGTATGAGAGGTACTCCTCGAAAACTTCCCTGGGGGCTACATCAACTAGAACAACTATAACTCAATGAAGGATTCCCTTGCAACACACAAACACAGCTAAGAGACCTACTCATCACATCGAAGTACCTGCAGGAGGGCAAAGAGGGGCAAACTGAGGAGGAAGGAAGGGTAAGTGCAGAGATGAGGGCCATGGAGCTCTGCAGCTGTGGGAGGGAGGTGGAAGAAGGTGATAAGTGAGCATTCTGGACCTTACTTGTTCCATGAGACAGACAAAAGAAGGCACAGAGGCTGGGGTCATGAGATGCCATAGCCAGACCTCACTTGGCCCCAATAAGTGTTGAGGTGGGTGCCATGACATGCCACAGCCCAAATTCACTCTGGTCTGAGAGAGGAGAGAAAAGAATGCATGCGCCCTTTTCTGCCTGCAAGCAATCAGTCCTTCCTGAGGGAACAGAATATGAAAGCTGATCCAAACACTCAGGGAAGAGACCTCAGGGCAAACCACATACAGAAGAGTGTAAGCATACACTTTCCTGGCTGCCCTCAGTGCCAGGCAGAAAACAAAGATACGACCTTGGTCGCCTTCCCCAACCATTCCTTCTAGACTTCTGCTTTCCCCCACCACCCACCATACCACCTCTCAGTATTGGCAGTGAACCCAGAGGAAACTGAAGCATTGAGTGTTGGGTTACAGAACAGAATAGCTACAAACAGAGAGGCAACCAAAATGGGGAAACAAATATGTCTCAAATGAAAACTCCAGAAAATGAACTATATGAGATGGAAGCAAACAATGTATCAGAGACAGAGCTCAAAATAATGGTTATAATGATGCTCAAGGAACTTGGTGAAAATTTCAACAAAGAGACAGCAAGCATAAAGGACATAGAAATCATAAAAAAGAACCAGGCAGAAATAAAAAATACAGTAACTGAAATAAAGACTGGAATAAAAGGTCACATACAGACTGAAAGTAAAGGGATGGGAAAAGATAGTTCATGCAAATGGAAATGGGGGGGTTAGGGGGAAGTTAGGACAGTAGTACTTATTCCATACAAAATAAACTTTAAACGAAAGCCTGTATGTAACAAGAGACAAAAAAGAGTATTTCATAATGATAAAGGATCAATTCAACAACAGGATATAACTCTTATAAACATTTATGCACCCAATATAGGAACACCTAAATGTTTAAAGCCAACATTGATGGCATAAAGGGAGAGATTAACAGTAAGACAATAATAATAGAGGTCTTTAACACACCATTAATATCAAACAATAGATCATTCAGACTTAAAATCAAGAAGGTAAGCTGGGATGACTCAGCGGGTTAAGCACTCACCTTGAAGCCCCAGGGTCCAAGAATCAAGTCCTGGCCCCATCCTGTGGGGACCCATATGCTGAACTGGGGTGTGCTTCCCATATGGGAGGCCCCCAGTTCTGTTCTCTTTGGGGAGAGCTTCCCACGTGGGAGGCCCCCAGTTCGGCCCCCAGCTCACGGGGGGCATGCCTCCCATGCAGGAGGCCCCTGGCCCAGTTCCTGCCCTGCATGCTCGCCCCCTCCCCCATCTGTGTGGAATGAAACCATGTCAAAAACTGATGACATACAACTATGGAGACTGCTCTGGGCCCTCCCCCTTCTCTCTGTCTGTCTCTCTCAAAAACAATAAAACAAATTTTTTAAAAATCAGTAAGTAAACAGTGATTCTAAATGACACATTGAACCAGATGGATTTAATTGCTATATTAAAGTATTTCACCCAAAGGAAGAAGAATACACATTTTTTTTCAAGTGCATACGGAAATATTTCCAGGATAAACCACATTCAGAACACAAAACAAGTTTAAATAAATTTAAGAACTCAGAAATCATATCAAGCATCTTCTCTGATCACAATTGTATGAAACTAGAAATCAATTACAAGTAGAAAACTGAAAAACATACAAACATGTGGAATCCCAATAACATGCTACTGCACAACGAGATCAAGAAAGAAATCAAAAGATATATTGAGATAGATGAAAATGAAAACACAATGACCCCAAACGTATGGGACATACTGAATGAAAGCAGTTCTAAGATAGAAATTCTAGCAATATAGACCTATCAAAAAACAAGAAAAAAATCCCAAATAAAGAACCTAACCTTACACCTAATGTAACTAGAAGAACAAACAATTCCTGCCCTGCACAGCCCCCACTCACCTGTTTGGAGTGAAACCATGTTGAAAAATGATGTCACACAACTATAGAGACTCCTCTGCCCTACCCCCCTTCTCTCTGTCTCTCTCTATCTCTGTCAAAAACAATAAAATACATCTTACAAAAAAAGAACAAACAAAGCCCAAAGAGATTATTATCATGCTAAGCAAAATAAGTCAGACAGAAGTTAAGAACCATATAACTTCACTCATATATGGGACATAAAGCTAAAAGCAACAAAAGAACAAGACAAAGAAACAGAAACTCATAGACACAGACAATACTTTAGTGGTTACCAGAGTGCAAGGGGGGAGGGGAGTGGCAGAGGAGGGAATGGGGGTCAAATATGTGGTGACGGAAGGAGAACTGACTCTGGGTAGACAGCACACAATGCAAAACATCAATGATGTATTATAGAATTGTACACTTGGAACCTATTTATTAACCCATGTCATTCCAACAAGTTTAATTTAAAATAGTGAGCATAAGCAAGGAAATAATAAAGATCATGGAAGCAATAAATGAAAGAGTCTTAAAAACAAAAGTAAAGATTAAGGAAACCAAGAACAGCTTCTTTGAAAAGTTAAACAAACTTGATATAACTTTAGACAGAATAATTAAGAAAACAGACAAGGGACCCAAATAAATAAAATCAGAAATGAAAGGGGAGAAATGACAACCAATACCACAGAAATACAAAGAATTATTTTAATTATAAAAACAATTATATGCCAGCAAATTGGACAACCTGGAAGAAATGGATAAATTTCTATAATAGAAACATACAATCTTCTAAGGCTGAATCAAGGAAAAACAAAATCTAAACAAACTAATAATTACTAACAAAATTGAACCAGTCATCAAAAAAACTTTCAACAACAACAGAGTCCTGGACCAGACATCTTCACAGGCAAATTTTACCAAAAGGTCAAAGAAAAATGAATACCTATGTTTTCCAAACTATGCCCAAAAATTGAAGAGGAGGGAAAGCTCCCAACCTCATTTTATGAGGCCAGCCATATCCTGATATCAAAACCAAATGAAGACACTACAACAAGTATTTTAGGCCAGTATCCCTGATGAAGATAGATGCAAAAATTCTCAACAAAATATTAACAAATCGAATTCAGCAAAATATTTAAAAGATCATACACCACGATCAAGTGAGATTTATTCCTGAATGCAAAGTTGGTTCAGTATCTGCAAATCAATTAACACGAGACACCACATAAACAAAAAGAAGGATAAAAATCTTATCAATAGATGCAGAAAAAGGCATTTGACAAAACCCAACATCCATTTATGATAAAACTCTCAGCAAAAAAGGATAGGGGAACATAGCTCAACATAATTAAGGTTATTATGACAAACTCACAGCTGACATCATACTCAATGGTGAAAAGCAGAAAGTTTTTTCTCTAAGATCAGGAACAAGACAAGATGTCCACTTAATATTGTGTTTGAAGTCCTAGCCACAGCAATAAGACAGGAAAAAGAAATAAAAGGCATTCAAATGGGAAGTAAAACTGTCATTATTTGCAGATGACATACTTATAGAGATAATCCTAAAGATTCCACCAAAAAACTATTAGAACTAATAAATGAATTCAGTAAGTAGCAGGACACAATATTAACATTCAGAAATAAGTTACATTTTTATATACAGTACCACTAATGAACTATTAGAGAAATTAAGAAAATAATCACATTTACAATTGCATCAATAAAATAAAATAAGATAAAATAAATAAAATATCTGGGAATAAATGTAACCAAGGAGATAAAAGACTATACTCAGAAAACTATAGACATTGAAGAAGATAAAAATAAATGGAAGCATATATTGTGCTAACAGATAGAAGCAATTAACTTTGTTAAAATGCTCATACTACCCAAAGCAGTCTATAAATTCAGTGCAATCTCTACGCAAAATACCAATGACATTTTTCACTAAAAATAGATAACCCTAAAATTTAGAGGGAACCACAAAAGACCCTGAATAACTAAAGCAACCTTGAGAATTAAGAATAAAATTGGAGAGATGGGGTGGTGGGGTGCTGGGAGAACACAGTGGTTGAGTGCTTGCCTCCCAATCATGAGGTCCAGGGTTTGATGCCCAGGCCCTGCCCATGCAACTGTGGTGCAACTGGTAAGTGCTGAGATGGCTCAGCAGCGAAGGTTCCCACCTCCCATCTGGGAGACCCTCAGTTTGGTTCCTGCCCCACACAGCCCCACATCCACTTGTGTGGAATGAAACCATGTTGCAACTGATGATGTACAGCTATGGAGACTGTTCTAGGCCCTCCCCCTGTACTCTCTCTTGCCTTCTCTCAAATTTAAAAAAAAAAAAATTAAAAAAAAAAAAAAGTTGGAGGTATAACACTAGCTGATATCAAACTATAATACAAGGTTAGAGTAATCAAAATGTCATGGTACTGGCATTATAAGAGACATATAGATCAATGGGCGAGAATAGAGAACCCAGAAATAAATCCACACCTATATGGTCAAGTAATCTATGACAAAGGAGGCAAGAGTATACAGTGGTAGACAGTCTCTTCAATAAATAGTGCTGTGAAAAACAGACAGATACATGCAACTAAACTGAAACTAGGGATGCCAGGATCTCTCAATAGGTTGAGTGCTTGCCTAGCAACTGCAAGGTCCGGGGATCGAATCCCAGCCCCAGCCCCTGCAAACCTATATGCTGCCAAACTACAGAGCAACTTGTAACCACCAGGATGGTGGCAAAGGTTCTCACCTCTCATGAGGGAATCCCCCAGTTTGGTTCCACCCCGCATGGCCCCACATTTACCTGTGTGGAATGAAACTATGTCAGAGCTAATGATGTACAACTATGGAGACTGCTCTGGGTCCTCCCCCTTTCTCTATGTCTCTCTCTGTCTCTCTCTAACCTTCTCTCAAAACAATAAAAAAAATTTTTTTTTAATGAAACTACTTTCTTAAGCCATATACAAAAATAAACTGAAATAGACTAGAGATCAAATGTAAGACCCCAAACCATAAAATAGCTAGAAGACATTGGCAGTAAATTCTTTGACAGTGCTCTTAGCAATATTTTTTGGATGTCTCCCCAGGCAAGGGAAACACGCACACACGCACACACACACACAAAATAAACAAATGGGACTACATCAAACTAAAAAGTCTTATACGGTGATGGAAACCATCAACACAATGAAGACAACCTCCTGAATGGGAGAAGATTTTGCCAATGAGACATCTAACAAGATATTAATGTCCAAAATATATAAAGAACTCATATTCATACAGTTTAACAGCAAAAAAACAAACAAACCAATCAGGTTAAAAAATGAACAGAGGATGTAAATATGTAGACATTTCTCCAAGAGGACATACAGATGGCCAATAGACATATAAAAAGCTCAACATTTCTAATCATCAGGGAAATGCATATCAAAACCACAATGAGATATCGACTTATACCTGTCAGAATGGCTATTATCACTACATCAACAATGAAGGAGTGCTGGCTAGGATATGGAGAAAAGGGGACCCTTGTACAGTGTTGGTAGGATTACAAATTGGTGCAGCCACTATGGAAAACAGTATGGAGTTTCCTCAAAAAATTAAAAATAGAACTGACATACAATCCATCAATTCCACTTCTGGGTATTTATCCGAAGAAATCCAAAACACTAATTTGAAAAGATATGTGCACCCTATGTTCACTGAAGCATTATTTGCAATAGCCAAGCTATGGAATCTGCCAAAGTGTTCATCAATAAATGATTGGCTAAAGAAGATATGGTACATATATACAATGGAATATTACTCAGCCATAAAAAATATTGAAATCTTACCATTTGTGACAACATGGTTGGACTTTTGAGGGTTTTATGCTAAGTGAAATAAGTCAGAGAAATCTAAAAAATAAATGAACACAGAAACAGACTCAGATACAGAGAACAAACTGGTACTTCCCAATGGGAGGGGGTTAAGAGAATGAGTGAAAAAAGTGAAAGGGATTAAGAAGTACAAATTGGTAACTCAAAATAGTCACAGGTATGTAAAGTACAACACAGGGAACATATTTGATATCATTGTAATAACTATGTATGGTATCAGCTGGGTACTAGACTTAACAGGGTGATCATTCTGTAAGGTATATAAATGTTTAATCACTATGTTGTATACCTAAAACTAACATCTTGTATGTCAACTGTAATTTAAAAAAAAATGTAATTATGCTCTATTGTATGGAATCCACATACACACACAAAAAGGCATATGGTAACAGAATCTCTCATAGTCTCTTCTGTAGGCATTTTTCTTGGGTAAGTATTAATATCTCCAAAAGCATAAGTATGATAGGATCAAATGTGTCTGTCTGTTACTGGAGAATTAGGACAGTAAAATGCAATATAAGTAATTTGGTGACAAACTTAACTATTTGAATTACTGGCAAATGTTTTAAGTTGTTATGGCTTGAATTTACAGTTGGGGAAGCTACTGCAGGAAAAGCATCCCGCAGCCTTGCACAACACATTCCTGGGCCAGGTGGTATAGAAGGGATGAAAGGTGCTGCTGGAGGGGTGATGGGAGAGCTGACTCGTGCACGGATCGCACTGGATGAGAGAGGACAACGGCTAGGAGAACTGGAAGAGAAAACTGCAGGAATGATGACCAGTGCAGAAGCATTTTCAAAACATGCACATGAGGTAAACTGCCCAAGTAAATACAGACATCTTCATACAGTAAGAACTGTAAACTGTTAGGTCCTGCACTAGAAAGCTTAAACACAGATGCCATTGTAAGTTATCCTGTGTGAGAGGCAAGATAACCTGGGTCTCATTAAAGGATAAGTATTATAATCCCCCAGTATTGGGGAGAAAAACGTTGTTGTTGTTTTTAAATACTATAATATATTGATACTTCCTTATCTTAGGGAATAACTTAAAAGAAAATTGCCCATTAGTTCTGATACATTGGGTGTATATTGTGCATCACTGCTAAAATGATGCATAGGTGGATTCCGCGACCCCTCACCCCCAAGACGGCATGAGGGGTGACAGCAGTAGAGGCTTGAATCCACACACTCCTTTTTGTCTCAATCATTAAAAAACATTTCCTGTTGGCTGTTTTTACAGCTTTGTTTTTTGGGTTTTTTTTAACCTTTTTCATATGCACTTTATTTTACAAAATAAAGGAATTTTTAAAGTTTTGAGATTTACTTAGATATTCATGATTAACTCAATATGAGCTTGGTTAGATTTGCATTTTTAGAGATTTTTTTAAAAACATCTTATGGTGACTATTTTTGCTTTACAGTTAATGCTGAAATATAAGGATAAAAAATGGTACCAGTTCTAAACTTCTAAAGAAGCTGTGACTGCTTTGAGAAACCATTATTCAGGGAAACCAAATTTATTCCCAGCATCACTATTCAACTGCTAGAAGCCAGTTTCTTCTACAAAATGTTCCATTACAGTCCATCTGAAGTTATCATGAGAGAGACTTATCAGAGACACTGTACAACTGAAAGCCTGGAACCCTGATTAAAACCCCAAGGTATGGCTGAATTTGCCTTTTCCCTTGTGGAATGGAGCTATCATCTTGGCATGTCATTTGCTAAGGAATTTATATTTAGGAACTACCGGGAGTCCTCCTGATTTGAAAAAATCCTGTACAAACAAAAGCATTAATGCACTTAATGAAAAAAATCTCTGCATGATAAATTAACATCTTAAGAGGAAAAGAAAAAAAGCATGTTATGACAGAAGAAACAAAGATTAATGGTAAACTATTTTTATAAATTGGGCCACACCTAACAATTTAAAATTTCTGCATTAGAGGTTATCAGTGCATTTCAATTACGTTTGCCATACCCAACTAAAAAGGAAAAAGAAAACAAAACCAAAGTTTCGTGTCATCTACAATGTTCATTATACCAAACCATTACTGAATTCTTATGGCAAGAATCTGACTAGTGTTCCTCTCTCTCCATAACATTTTAGGTCATTCACAGTTCTCAGTAATAATCAAGTATTACCAGTATAGTAAATTATTTCTAACACAATTATTTCCATTTCTATCACATTCAGAACAGGTTGCTATTTTTAGTCACAAACCATACAAAGGTGGGTCACCTCAAAGCATATTTTCAGCTTGGCTGTTCTCTGTAGGGGAGTTGCTGATAGGTTTGGAAAAACTAGACTATAGGAACAATGCACTTAGCTTTGAGAACTGATTTCACACACTCTGGTTTCAGTTTCTGAAGTGATATATTTTTAATGTTCCATTTGTATCCTTGTCTGCCAATAACACAGTATATTACTGTTCAAACCCAGTGGAGTCTTCAATCCAAAGGTGCTCTTGCAGCCTGACACGCACAGACCAAACTGGTCATTCTCTTTAGCATGATTCAGTAAAACCTCAGTTAATGTTTTGGAAAAGGAATTCGAATTTAGTACATTTCTGATTAACAAGGGCTTTCATTAGAAATACTTTTGGTTCAATATGTATTATTGAATATCTTTATAAAGTACAGTGGTGTTTCAGCTATCTTGGCCTCAGTCACCATTATGAGCAACAGAAATATAGAGAGTTTAATGATACAAAATAATTTTGTCACTCAGGCTAAATAGTAAAAATTATAGGATTATATCACTAGATAACAAACACCTATTCCTTATTAAAAATTCTTTTTAAAATGGAATAAAGAACATTCTTAACTTGATAAAAAGATATATATCATAACTTAGCCTAGAACTGCGAGAGGCAAAACAAAAGAAAGACACCTGCTATTATTA
>PVKE010027116.1:0-21829 GCA_004027555.1 Craseonycteris thonglongyai | reverse complement strand
GACAGAGACAGAGACAGTTAGAGAACCAAACTGTGGGAACTCCCCAGTTCAGCATGTGGGTCCTGCCTGGGCCGGAGCCGGGATTCGATCCTCGGTCCTCATGGCCTCAAAGCGAGCGCTCAACCCGCTGAGCCGTCCCGGCTTTCCCCCAATTTTCTCTTTAAAAGACTTCACATCCCTGACTTTGTGTTTTCCTATTTCTAGTTTCCTCTTCTGGCCCCTAGATTTCTTTTATATAGAGCTGAGCTCTGCACATAAATAAATTTGCACAGCATTTCTCGTCTCAATGTAGGAGGATTTATAATCACCATAATCAGAAAATAGATCCTTATGTATTGGTTATTTTGTAAAAAGGCAGAATTTTCACAATACAAAGGAAAACTAGGAGGTGGGGAGGGGGAAATAGGTAAAAGGTACTCAAAAGGTGCAAACTTCGTTATAAGAGAAATAAGTGCTGGTAAGGTAATATACAGCATGGTGACTATAGTTAATACTGTATATTGTATATTTGAAAGTTGCTAAAAGAGTAAATCTTAAACGTTCTCATCACAAGAAAAAAATTTCATAACTATGCGAGGTTAAAATAAAGGGACTTGTAAACTGAAATTGGCCTTTTAAAAATCCCATGATATCACACATAAACCACTTTTTTAAGAATTAGCCAGTTACCTGGTAGTAGGGTTTCAGGTGTGCCCATCTCAACAGTGGTGCAGCAGGCCTGCACACAAAGCAGCAGGCATGGGGAGGTACTGCAGAGCATCTTAACCCAACATACTGTGCATCCTGCCAGTTTTGTGGGTCCAAGACAGGTGGAGACACAAACAGGTCTCAAAGATATTTAACAGCATTTCCATCCAGACTCCACGCCTTGCTAGCTTAGGTAATGCTGACAATCATATTTAGTATTGAGCAGTTACACTGTGTGTGCTTGCAGCTCGACACGTGACATCCTAGGACAGACAGATCAGGACACTGGGAGAGGCCACTCTTACCCATTCATCAGATAGGAGTTCCTGCTATGCTTTAGAGAACCATGCTCAGCACTGAAAATCAAAGGCAGACAAAGGCCCCAGCTCAGTCAGGAGAAGGTGGTAGGGGAAAAACTAGGAGACAGCCAAGATAATAAGATTGGCTCACCCTCAAACCTACACTGCTCTTACACTAGATATTCTTTTGTCAAAAGCTCAAGAGGACAAGATTTCACCCACACCTCTATGCACACTTGCTCAGAATTTTCAAAATCCTATCAAGTTACACACTCCATTTCTCATGGAGTCCCAGGTAAGCCTGTTTCCTTCCACTCACCCTCAGTGTCTCCTGCGGGTTCCAATGTTGCAGCTACAAAACACTCAGACACATCAATGTCCCACTTTTGCTGCTTTAGTCAAGTCACAGCACATAGTCATGGAGCCAGGATGCTAGGGACCCAACACTGTGCTGGTTGCTAGGACATCATCCCTTCTCCTAGTCCAGTGGAAGCCTGGGTGGGTTCCAGCCCCAGAGGTGGCCCAAGCAAGTCCACTTGCAATAGAAAACAAATGCTGCTTGGGACAAGGCCCAATTAAACTCAGAAGATAGGACTGCAGGGAGGAATGAAAAAAAAGTGTAATAGTTAGGTACCTCCCAGGTCCCCTTCCCTCAGCTTGTTCTAGAGGCAACTACTCCTCCCCCACCCAGCCAGCAACACAGGAAACCCGACAAGGGAGGAACTGACTGAGAACTCCTAAGTACCCCTTCCTGCGGCCAGGCCTGTGCCTCCCAGGCAGGGACACTGGAATAATTCTGTGCTCTGGGGAATAAGCCAGACCCAATTGCAGAATTTTCTTCAGATTTTGGAGGCCCAAAGACAAGTTTTGTTTGTTTGTGTGTTTATATATTTTTTTTTTATTTTTGACAGAGAGAGAGAGAGATACAGAGACAGAGACAGATAGAGAACTGAACTGGGGGAGCTCTCAGTTCAGTACATGGTTCCACCAGGGCCGGGGCCGGGATTCGATCCTCGGTCCCCAGCGCTGCAAAGTGAGTGCTTAACCCACTGAGCCATCCCGGCTTCCCCTCAAAGACAAGTTTAAGTCACTGTCCCACAAAGAAACTTCTTAGCTTTCAAGTCCCACAAACAATTTTGTTCCCTCCTCTCAAATACGAAAAATATGGAGCTAAAAATTCAAAATTTAAACATTAAAAGTGAAAATAGTAAAAAAAAATTCTATACTAAGAAATAAATACTGGAGAGAGTACTAAACACTAGAATTAATACTCTCAGAGAGATAAAAATAAGATGAAGACACCATTACAAATGGAATTTGTAGGACAAGAACTCTTCAAAACAAAAGACAGAAAGTTCAAATACAGGGCTTAAAACTGAGAATATTGCCCAGAAAACAGACCATTAAGGACAAATGGTCAAAATCCTACCAGGCCAGGAGAGTCAACACCTGATTATTAAGTTTTAGAATGATGGGGATGCCAGGATACCTCAGCAGGTTGAGAGCACTTAACTCGCAACCACGAGGTCCAGGGATGGAATCCCAGCCCTGGCCCATCCAAACTCACATGCTGAACTCTAGTGCAACTGGTAACCACCAGGATGGTGAAGGTTCTTGTCTCCCATGTAGGAGCCCCTTCCTCCCCATTCGCTCCCCCCCCCCCCACTGACTTTACACCCACCTGTGTGGAATGAAACTATGTCACAACCAATGTGTACAACTATGGAGACTGCTCTGGGCACTACCTCTCACTCTAACCTTCACTCAAGCAATACAATAAATCTTTAAAGAAGAGAGAGAGAGAGAGAGTTTTAGGATGAAAGCAGAAAAAAACAAAGGAAATTTATTCCTTCAACCTTAGGACAGGAGCCCACAGCCAAGCTGGGCTTTCCTCTTGCACCCTCTCCCACATACCTGGTCAGCATCAGCCTGTCCCCAAAAGGAAATTAGTTAAGAACTGTTTTCCACTGACAACTGTCTCTCTCTTCCCACCCATCCACTCTCAGTCATTTTTGGAAGTGCATTTCTAATTTCCTGATCATCTTTTCGAAGGCTTCCCTCTCTCCCACAAATTTCAAAGACTGTTAAAAGATCATTTTCTGGGAGGTGCCAGGATAGCTCAATTGCCAACCCCTGTCCATGCCAACCCCATATACTGAACTGCAGCTCAACTGGTAACCACTGGGATGGCATAGTGGTGAAGGTTCTCACCTCCCATATGGAAGGCCCCAGGTTTGGTTGCAGCTCAGCATGGCCCCACATCCTCCTGTGTGGAATGAAACCATGTCACAACTAATGATGTACAACTACAGAGACTGCTCTGGGTCCTCCCCTTCTCTCTCTCTCTTACCTTCTCTCAATAAAATAAATCTTCCAAAAAAATAATAAAGGAGAAGGATGGGAAAGTAGGGGGTTAGGGGACAGGCAGGGATTTGCCCGAGGGCAGAGGCCATAGACCACACTGAAAGAATGAAAATCCCTGCATGTGAATTGACTTAGGCTACATGGTTAGGCAAGCTGGTCAAAGAGTAAGAGTAGAAGCCAGCAGTTCTCTTCCCTCAGGTAGGGCTCCTGGTCCTGTCTACATTTTTCTCCGTTCATAGAAGAAACTGAGAAGCCCCAAAACGAGTGCAAAACATGGATTGCCTTGGGGTTGTAAGATTACAGGTGATAACTAGTTTATTCTTGGCGTCTGAAGGTGGTAAATTTGATTTCATTTGTAGCAAACACAGTAAATGTTTTTGTTTTGTTTTTTTAATATTCCAATCCCCTACACCAGGGGTGGGCAAACTGCGGCCCGCTACAGGTTTTTTTGCGGCCCACCAAGACATCAGATTTTTATGATACAATTTATATCTTTTCTGAAATGCAAAGTTAACTAATAAATGCAATCATTTTAAAAGGTGTGGCCCTCCGCTAACCTTCGTTTCCACAAAGCGGCCCCTGAGCTGAAACAATTGCCCACCCCTGCCCTACACAAAATATGCCCTCCTCATCCTTTGCTTATTCCCTAGAAAAAAAAAACTCAGGAATGCTAACCATGATGCATTTCTCTCAGGAAGTAAATCATAACCACTCGCCAATATTTGAATGTTTACTACATAACACACATTTACTGAATCCTTTGTATGTTTTTTAAATCTGTAGCTGCTTAACTGATTTAAATTCAACACTCCATGAAACTGACCAACAATGTATCCCTATTTTACAGATGGAACAAATGAGGATCAGGTCACTAGCTTGTAAATGGACTAAGAATATAAATCCAAATTTTATTCCAAAACCCAAGGCCCCTCTAGTATATTGCCTCAGATGAATAACATGACCCAACAAATAACAGTCTTTTTACAATATTTGGGGCCCCTACCTAATTTATTGTGAATAAACAACTAAGGCTTGCTAAGCTAAAAGGCCCCCAGATTCCATTTAGTCCTAGCAATTGTACTGCATAGGTATATGAGGGCCGTCTGGGAAAAACATCCAGCCATTTTTCACCTTACATGACTTTCCGGACTGCCCTCATACTGGTACCCATTTCACAGAAAGGAACAAGAACCTCAGGATGTAGGGGTTCTGCCCATGGCTTTAAAAAGCAGGATGCAGCAGCCCTATATGTTTCCTCTGCATTTAGCAGGCCACTTCAGTCAACCATGATCAGAAACATCAGAACTGCACTGCACTTTTTCCCTGCTGGAGGGACAAACTTTGCCCTGAGATAGCGGCAGGTATGAAAGCCTTCTGAAAAGCACTAACCACACCAAGGTGCGGAAGTGACTGCATCTCCCAGAAGTTTCATTAAGCTGGAAAAGGGGTCCAGTGAGAATATAAGTCCCCATAATTAAACAAGTTCACCCACTGCTTTACGAAGAGGGTGGTATGCAAAGAAAATGAGGAACTATGCACTCTTCTACCAGCCCTAGTCCAAGAAACTGAAAATCACCCTGAACTCGATCTTTAAAAAACATGCTCAACACAAGGGCATGCCTGGGTTGAGGTCCTATACCACCAATTAAGGGCTGGGGAGGAGGGGGTACTTGCCATGGGGTAAGACCCAGGAGTTCACCTTTAGCAAGGTCCATCTCAGCTGAAATTGGAAAAGGTGTCTGAGGCTGGAAGGACAGCTGGCATGAGAGCTGGTCAGACAAGACACAATTCCAAGGTAAGTATTTCCAGAAGAACATGCCCAAACCCCCTATCAGAAGGTACCTGGGGCTGCAATAAGGGGAACCAGGAACTTCTGGGTCATAGGCCCCACGTGGCTGGAAGAAGGGAAGCAGCCTCCCTCAACCCCACCTCCGCAGCTCCTCCCCTCTGCCCCCTGCAGCTCCCAGCCACTCTCCCCACCTCCTTCCAACATTTGCAAGAGGTGCGGGTTCTGCCTTTGGTTTTAGGCAACAGGATGCAGCCCTGGCTCCTTTGTCTCAGCCCTCTCCACCCCCCAAAGGGGAGCAAGGTAAAGGATCTATCTTGCTTAGCTCTGAAATGACAAATTCAGGTAGGCCACAAGCTTAGTTAGGGGGGGACAGGTAAAAATGACCCCAACCCATAAGAGAAAATTATGGTTCCTTAAAAAAAGGAACAAAGGTTCTCCTTCTTGCCAACTCCCAAATCAAGGACAATGATATGGAAATGTTTTCATGGCTGAGAGGAATTGTACCATGGTGGAGGAAGGCAGGAAAAGAGGGGCCCGCAGGGGTGCCTCACTTCATCCCCAAATCTCATTAATGGCTACCCTAAAAAGAGGGGTGATTAGTTAATTAATACAGATGTCAGCATTCACCACCTGCTATGCCAAGCCCTATCCCATTGAGTCCTTTCTCGAGCCTACTGTGGTATTCGGTAAGGGCTATTACACCCATCAAATATCTGAGGAACATGGAGGGTAAAGGTTAAATCATGCATAAAAGGGTTTCATTCTTACACAACCTGAGGTTATGTTCCATATTAGATGTAATAACTATGACACAGAAGGCAATGAACTTACCAGGACAGATTCAAACACATGCCAAAGACCCATGTATCCCACTATAGAGGGCATCCTGCTTGGCCCAGGTGGAAAATTTTTACTTAGGGATTACTGTATGTAACCTCTATCAAATAGGTATCATCTCAACTCTGAAAAAAAAAATCAAGTCTGCACCTGGAGATTCCAATGGCCTCCACGCAAGAAGCTACTGAAGGCCTCATGGAGTGCAGAGGCAGGCAGGTCAGCCTCCTGGGCCCTTTTAAATGAGAATCCCAGCAGGAATCTGCCTCCCAGAAACAATTGCCACCAGTTGGCCAAAACTCACAGCATCTAGAAATCAAAAGGTGGTTCAAAGTTTATACTGTCTTTAATTCTGTTTAGTTCATGCACCTCTGGGATTGGGGATGGAAGGGATGGGAAGTCCAATGGCCCAGAGCCCAGGGGGTAAGAGAAAGAAAAAGGCTAGAAGTAAAGGCCTGGGGCTGGGCCCTGAACCCTGCAGCCCTTCCCTGCCACAGGTGAGTGAAGCCCGGCCCAAGAGCAAATTGCCAAGTCCGCCCGCTGTCTTTCCTAGCTTCAGGTTTCTCCCCTGTGAAGTGGGACAACACCCACCTTCCCTCGCCAATCACACGGCCAAGAAAGCCGGTCTTCTAGGAGTTGGTGCTAGCAATTTTGAGAACTCGGCTAGTGAGTTGGAAAGTGGGACTAGCCTCTCCCCGGAAGAGGGAAAAATGGAAAGTGAGCCCCCAGGGCAAGCAGAGCGGCGGGGCAGGGAGGCGCCTCCCCGAGCCGGCTCCTCCCGGCCAGGTGTGCACTGGGAGAAGACAGACCCACCCGAGGGCATCCCGGCAGCCCCACTGCGCCTCGCCCTCGGTGGCTCATCTAGGGAAGACCCTGGGAGCCTGTCCCCCTAGCTCAAGCCTCCGACAGACGCGGACCCCAGCCCACCTGCTCACCCGCACTCATACCAACTGGTTGTTTTTTTTATCCCTGGGAGCAGCTGAATCCCCAGGTCCAGGTCGGAAGGGATGGACGCCCACCTCCTCTGCCAAACTCTCTTCCATTCCGCCTCCCTCCCCAAGAAGGCTCTCTCTCAAGCCGTTACCAGGTAAGGGCACCCCCTCCCCATGACCCCCCTTCTCTCCAGGGGGTCATCTCCTCCTGTGGACTCTACACCCAGGAATGCCACCCAGTCTTCCTCCCCAGGGAGGAAGCTCTCCTTTTCGGAGTCTAGGAGTATAATATAGCAAGGGTAGCCGTTCCACTCGCATCCCTGCAAGACACGTACCCCAGCGGCCCTTCCGATGCTTCTTGCCGCTTCCCCCAAGCAGGGTCAGCGGACCTCTCCTCCAGCAGCACGCCTCCCCAAAGGTACCAGGACAGGGTCCCTCCTGGCAACCCCAGCACCACCCCGCTGTCCCCTCCCCCACACGCCCCCGGAGTCCCGGGACGGGCGAGCCTCCCCCGGGGCCACCGGGCGCTCACCTGCCGAGAGCCTGGCTCGGGCGCGGCTCCGTGTTCGACCCGCGGGTCCGGACAGGCCGGCGGGAGGCCGGCGGGCGGCCGTGCAGGGCGCTCCGCTCGCGAATCTCCGGCGCCGATCGCCGAGCTACGTTTACTTGGGCCGCTTAACCCCCGCGCTGCCGGCCGGGCGCGGCCGCTCGCTCGTCGGCCTGCCAGTGGGCCGGTGGCGTCGGTCGAGGGCACTCGGAGTGTCCACGCGGGCGGTGGCCGCGGGGCCCGGAGGCAGCTGCTGCGAGGACTCGGCGCGAGCCGGACGGGGCAGCGGTGAGAGGGTGGCCGGGGGCGGCGCCGGCGCCCCTTGTAGCCGGGCCCCGCACTCGCCCCGCCCCCGCCCGGGGGCGCCCCCGCCGCAACCACTCAGAGCCCGGCCCCGGGCGCGGGGGGGCGCGGGGAGGAGACGAGGGAAATTTGAAATCGCTCCGGAGCCTCCCCTCCGCCCCTCCTCCAAAGGCGCCGCTGCTTGTCCCCGGTTCCTGTTAAATCGCCCACCGGGACACCAAGCCCTAACGGGGAGGTTGCAGACGTCGCTCGACATTCGAGACTCCTGCTGAATCCCCACCCCGAGCACGTACGCAGCAGTCGGGGGCGGGGAGCAGCGAGGGAAGCGTCCCCACGAGCCACACGGCAGCCGAGTCGCTCTTCCCCTGTACCCACACCTCTGGCTGCAACGTCACCTGGGCGCTGCAGTATCCCGCGCCAGTCAGCCACCGGGCTCTGGACCCGGCTCTGGGCCGTTCTACTAGCCCTTCCACAGGGCCCAGCCTTTGTCGGACATCTGAAGGGGAAAGGAGGGCAGGGGAGGGGAGCAGAGAGCAGGCAGGCAGGCCCCTAGCCGCCTGGCATCGCCCGCACAAGCCCCACTCTGTTAATAGGTCTCAACTGCTTTCCACCCTTAAAGGGGCACTGAACTATTGGAAAACAGCACTTCTGAAAATATGTCTTACCTGGTATTTATACTTGTGTGTTTGTTTACTTGCTTATTGTATGTCTCTCTTCACACATCAAACTGTGAAGGCAAGGTCTGGTCTCAGTGTGTCTTCGCACACAGTAGATGCTTAATAAACACACGTTGAAAGAATGAGAAAACGAATGAAGACATGATGGCTTACAAGACCCTCTAGCTGGCTCCTGCCTGCCTTTCCAGACATCCTTACCTCATCCCCTCCCTCATGTCACTCTAAACTTCTCACCTCTTTGCTGTTCTTCAGACACATCAAGTTCATTCATGGACAGTCTCTGCCCAGATCTCTGCATGGCCAGCTTCTCACCATTCAGTTCTCTCTCCTAAGGTCACCTTCTGGAGAGGCTTTTCCTGACCACTTCCTCTAACAGTCTCCCCTCTCCATTGCTCCTATCCTGTGTCAGTTTCTCACTTATAGCTATTTGAATAGTTTTACATAATCCCTTCTTTCTATCTTTCTTTTCCTTGTTGGTTTTTTTTTCCTTGTTATACACACCTTATAAACTCTATTCCATGCAGGCAGAAACCACCCCTATCTGTCTTGTCCCAACCTGTATTTCCAGAGCCTTCACTAGGAGTTCAATACAGGTTTGTTGAATGAATGTATGAGCACAGGTTTCAAGCCTGGTGGGCTCCAGCTCTCTGAGTAAAACTATAGCTTTCTCCCTCCACCTCTTGCCAGGTATATGCAAATAAGTAAATGGCAAATTCTCTGGATGCTGAAAATATTTTTCAACTTACTGGATCTTATTCTATCTAGAAACTTGGAGAGCAGCTAAGGAGATACGAAAGTAAAATGGGCTCAGCAACCAGAAGAGCCTCCTGTGAATGAGCAGCAGAAACTCTTAGCACAAAATTGGGTTCCAGTCAATTGGTACAGGAAGAAGAGGATCTCTCAAGAGGACCTGTGGCTTATTCCCACCATCTGGGGTATGTCTTTATAAAAAAAAGAAAGTATATAGGAGCTGGTGGGCCAATGGGAAGGGTTCCTGAACCTGTTTTTGGGTTTGTTTTTTTTTTTGGTTTTTTTTTTTAACTGAACTGGGGCCTCACTGCATTCGGGAAGCACACCCCAGTTCAGCATGTGGGTCCGCCTGGGCCAGAGCCGGGATTCGATCCTTGGTCCTCAGGGCTTCAAAGCGAGCGCTTAACCCGCTGAGCCATCCCAGCTTTCCCTGGACCTGTTTTCTGATCCATAAGCCAAGTCCTGCCTTGTGGCAGAGTATGTCTGTGCACCACCAGGAATGCCTGGGAGGCCTCGTTAAGATGCCCAAGGGCTGGGTTTTGTAGGACAGACAGACATTTCTGGGGGCAGTAGACCACCTAACTCTAGGAAGTAAAAGTAGAGTCTGAATGATCAAGTGGTCTCAGCCCTGTCATTTGGAAAGAAAAAAATGTCACGATGTCTCCTGAGGACACAGAACTTCACAGATTGCAAAGCTCACTGGTCATATTCACCACCTCATTTGAGCCTCACAACCACTTCAGGAGGAGTCAGGGCAAGGAGGATGGGAGCCCCATTCTGTATGAGGTGACTGAGACTCAGAGAAAAGAGGAACTTGTGCAAAATAAGTTAGCCATTCTGCCTGACCGAAAGTGAGCACTTGCTATGGAATTCAGCCTGGAAGGTCCAGAGCTTACATGCTGATTAGGAGTGTCAGACAATGCACATAGATAAACAAATAAGAGAATGTCAGGTATGGATAAAACTGGGAAGAAGATAAAATACAGATAGGAGTGATGCAGCCTGTTGGCATGTGGGAGGGACTGCGAGGAGGCCCATGTGGCCAGGGCAAGCAAGTCTTGCAGGATCTAGTAAGCCATGGTAGAAACTTTGGATGTCACCATTTGGACCATGATCTGACTCAGATGTTTAAAACAGACCCAAGTGGGGAAGTAGATGGAGAGGAGGCTCGTATCTGATCTGGAAGACTGAGAATGGTGGCCTGGATCACAGTGGGAACAGAGGAGATGAAGGAGAAATGACTGGATTTGGGATAGATTGTGGAGGTTGAGCCAAGTGGTGCTGATGACTCCAGGGGGTAAAGGGAGGAGTGGCATCAAGGATGATTTAGCCTCAGCACCTGGGTGAAGGGAAGGAAGCACATTGACCTAAATGAGGAAGGCTTGCAGAATGTGAATTTAGAGAGCTCAGTAGATCTGCCTTGGCCATGTTAATGTGCCCTGGGCTAATACCTAGGTCCCCTAACTTTCTGTCCAGTGCTCTTCTCACTGTCTGGGTGGTAGGACGTGCCATATAATTATATCTCCCACAGCACACCCTCTCCCCTAGCATGCATTTTCAGAGGGGCTGACCCCATGTCCTAGAGGGGGCCATTTCAGCAAGACACTAGTTTGAAGCCTGCTTCCAAGATCCCACGAATCTAGTAAATCACCTGGTCTCTCTCTCTGAGCCTCACTTTCCTCAGCCATAGAAAGGGAATTCTTCACGGGATTACTAAAACCATTGAATGAATTTAAATGAAACCTTTGATGCTGGATTGCCCAATTGGGCAAACAAGGCTCCAGACCCCAAAGAAATATTTTTATGAAAGATTTTGCTTTTCTGGAATTGAAAAATAAATGGAAAAAAAAGAAAAATTTTGCTTTTATTCCCACATCTTCAGAATTTTGCTTCTTGATGTTACACACACACACATACACAAAAGGTATTACTAGATACACACAAACCACATACAAAGGCAATGGAGAACAGAAAAGGTTAAAAGAGAACTTTTGTTTCTAGATACATTTCAAATCTTGCATACAGGTGCAACAATGTTTACTTAAAAATTTATTGTAGGGGAAGCCGGGATGGCTCAGTGGGTTGGGCGCTCACTTTGCAGCACCGGGGACCAGGGATCGAATCCCGGCCCCGGCCCGTGCGGAACCATGTGCTGAACTGGGAGCTCCCCCAGTTCAGTTCTCTCTCTGTCTCTCTCTGTCTCTCTGTCTCTGTCTCTCTCTGTCTCTCTCTCTCTCTCTCTCTCTCTGTCAAAAATAAATAAATAAATAAATATTTTTTAAAAAAATTTATTGTAACAGATCATAATCATTCTAATCATGATGGTAATCAGTGTTTATAAAGGAAACAACCTAAATTCTATAATTAGTGGTCATTTGTGGCATAGATAAGAGATGTCTTTGCTCTTAGGAAATAAATATTAAAGTATTGAGAAGTAAGGAGACACAATTTCACCAATTTGCCCTTAAATGGTTCAGAAGCAATAATATGCATATATATATATATATATATATGGGGGAGGGAGAATGTAAAGCAAATGGGACAAAATGTAAACAAATGAGAATCCAGTTAAAGAGACATTCAAGAGTTCCTTGCACTAGTTTTACAACTGTCCCATAAATTAGAGATTATATTGAACAAAAAGGTGCCTCCCAAATTATGGTTAAAAAGAAAAACCATGCATATATACATGCACCCTTGATGCCCTCATGGGAATAAATTAATACATTGATGGACTGACACGTATGTTGTGGTTAATTAACATATTAAATATGTGTTGAATTACACCATCATTTTTACTGCTCTTAGAGCAGCTACCGGTTAATAACACATGCAAAATACTTAGTTAGCACAGTGCCTGATGATGTATAATAGATATTTCATATATAGTAGGTATTTTTATGAGCAAGTAATTTCATCTCTCTGTGCCTCAATTTCTTCACTTGTAAAATAGAGGTAACAGCAGTGTCTATTTTATAGGATTGTCATGAGAATTATATGAGTGAATACATATAAGGTATTTTGAACAGAGCCAGACACGTGGGAAAACACCATAAAGGTGCTTGTTAAAGTAAAACTATACACTGTTGTTAATAATGAATACATGCTGTTCTCCTCTCCTGGCTGTCCCAGCTCTCAGCTAATGCAGAGATGAGCCCTCCTCTCTCAGCCTCCTCAGCATCACATACTAACCCTTACCCTTGGGCTTTGGCTGCTAAGGCAATCCCAGTTCACTTCTAGATCCACAAGCAGTAGCTCGAGCCATCAGACCCATTTTACAGTCAAGGAAACTGAGGCTCTGTGAGGGAAGGAGGTTTGCCTGGAAGCCACAGCTGGTAAGTGGCAAAGCTGGGACTAGACTCCCAGCTTGACCTCCCACCCCATCCCCCACTCGGGGTGTGCTATGCTAAGGAGTTTGAGCCTCAGTCATCTCCCCATCTAATTAAAATAATAATCATCGTAATGCCTACTTCCCGGAATGACTGCGGGATTCGCAGAGCCCAGGTGTGTGAAAGGACCTCATTGTAAAGTTCTCAGTCTTAATTACAGTGTCATTAGAGGCCACGTTCACTTGCAAAGTGGGCTTCTCACCTTTCATTTTCTACAGGAACACACAGACTACTTTCTGGCCCAGTTGACCCATAGAGGGAATTCTTTTCTACATTTTGAAACCCAAACATGGGCCACTGAAATATTTGCTTTAAATATGTCTGCCTCGACTAAAACACAAGAGTCTGGCCAGGTTTTATGCATTAGTTGGTATTAAATAAGCATGTTAGTGATAGCTATTGAGAAGATACCGTATACCAGCTACTGAGTTGAACATTTTATAGGTATTAGGCGTTGACTTTAATGGCAGCCTACAGAAGTAGGAAAGAAGGTTCTCTGCATTTTACATATGGGGAAACTGAAGCCCACAGAGGCACAGTAATTGTCCAAAGTCATACTGCCAGGAGGTGTGCTGAGAGCTGGAATTAGATACCAGGGATTAAATACCAAGCACCTCCTAATTTACCTCTCCTGGATTACCCAAGATCATTTTTTTTTTTTTTTTAACTTTTTTATTTATTTTTTATTGTTTTTGACAGAGAGAAAGAGAGAGAGAGATACAGAGACAGAGAGAGAACTGAACTGGGGGCACGCCCCAGTTCAGCATATGGGTCTGCAAGGGCCAGGGCCAGGATTCGGATCCTGGGTCCCCCGCTCTGCAAAGTGAGTGCTTAACCCACTGAGCCATCCCCACAAGATCATTTTTTAAAGGTAGAAAACATAATGAAAGAAACACACCCTTTTGGCCATTGCCCTGAAACACACCCCTTTATAATGGCCCTTGTGAGAAGAGAGCCCACCACAGAATGAATCTGTGACATCTTTGTGGCACGAGGCTCAGCCTAAACCACTGATTACTTTCTCCACCCAGGGCCTTAAAACAGATAGCATGTCTTAGTCTTTTTTTTTTTTAAGATTTATTTTTATTGGTTTTGACAGAGAGTGAGAGAGAGATACAGAGACAGAGACAGAGAGAAGGGGGAGGGCCCAGAACAGTCTCCATAGTTGCACATCATTGGTTTTTCCACATAGTTTCATTCCACAGGTGGGCGGGGCTGCACAGGGCAGGAACTGGGCCAGGGTCTCGCCCCGGTGAAAACCAAACTGGGGGCACTCCCCAGTTCAGCATATGGGTCCACACAGGCCAGGATTCGATCCTCGGTCCCTGGGGCTGCAAAGTGAGTGCTTAACCCACTGAGCCATCCCGGCTTCCCCATGTCTTAGTCTTTAGAGAATGCCCTGTGGCTCCTCCACATTTGGTGATGATTATGAAATGAGGTAACACCTCAATTCATCCATACTTGAAAGCTTTCTACTTTTAGGAAGCTGTTCGAAGGTCTGGCTTCCACCACTTGTTATCTGGACTGGCAACCTTATCTGTCTGAGCTTTACTTTCTTTATCTGTGAAATGGTTTGAAAGGGATGATGCATGTCCTCATGTATGTCCTCACACACATTGGCACAGATGTTAGCCTACAGTTTTCCCTGAAGTGACGTTAACTGGGACAGTGGCAGTACTGGTGAGGGAAATACAGGTGCCCAATAACCTGCTTCCTCCACTGTCAAATGAGGCAGATGGTATATCGTGGAATGGGGCCCAAATCCTTAGTTTCACTCTTGACTCCTTTTTTTCATGCTTCCACATCAGAGCCATCAACAAATCTGACAATTTATCCTTCTAATCAGATCCAAAAATCTGATCCTCACCACCCTTCCGTTGCCACCACCCTGGTGCCAGCTACCACCTTCTCACTCAACTAGAGTCAGCACCAGCCTCCTTCCTGGGCTCCCAGCTTCCACTCCGGTCCTCTAGGGTTTCCTCTTCCAATGCAGCCAGGAAGGTCTTTGCAACCCTTAAGTCATCTTAAGAGATGCTTCATCTCTGTTCAGAGACTTCCCATGACTTCCCATCTCACTCAGAGCAAAAGCCAAAGTACCTCCAATGACCTCCAATGGCCCCATTATCTTGACCCAATTCTACCTCCACCATCTTCAGCTCTCACCACACTAGCCCCTTTGCTTTTCCTTGAACACACCAAGCACACTCCAATCTCAGGGCCCTTGCAGTTACTTTTCCCTCTGCCTAGAACTCTTCAAGAATGCATGGCGTATTTCTTCACTTACTTCAGGTCTTTGCTAAAATGCCACTTTATCAAAGATGCAGGCTCTCACTTCCCTATTAAAATAACAAACCTCTACCTTCCTCCCCCAGCACTTCCCATTTGCCTTCCTCCTGTCCTCATCCAATGTGGTATGTATGTACTTAGTTATTACTGAGTAGGATATAAGCTCCATGAGAGACAGCTTCTTCATCTATTTTGATCACCACTATATTTTGTTCACTGTGCGCCTGGAATAGGGGCCAAGCTCATAGTAGGTGCTCAATAAATATTTGTTGGTAAATCAGAAAACATGGGTTTGGGACTTACCTGTAGCACTTATCTTCTCTAAGACAGATTCCTTCCTTAAAAAGGGGGTTCCCATTGTTTCCCTCAATGTGTTATGATGAAAAGTTGCATGGTACATGAAAATGCATGTTACAGAGTGCTGCCCAGATGTTGATGGTGAAGAGGTCCTGTGACTTAGGGTACTGGAGTCTGACACCTGTGTGACCTTGGGCAGGTCACTCAAACTCCCTGACCCTACTAGTACCTCCTTCAGAAATTTATTGAGGGTTAAATAAGCCATGTGGAATGTGCATAACACAATGCCTGATAAGTAATGAGGGACTAGAAAGGATTTACTTTCTGGAATTGCTGTGGATCTGGACTCTGCCTCCTTTTTTGTTTTGAGATAAACAGAGGCTATGGATCCCTCCTTATCCAGACTGTCCTTATCTCCTCTGGACAGGCCCTCTCCCTCCAAGCTTCAGGAAGTCCATATACACAGCATGCCAATAACCTGCCTGCAGGCTGGGCTTTGGAAAGTGATTACAGTAGCCCTCCCTCATTCCTCAGGTAAGGGTATACATTCCAAAAACCCCAGTAGATGCCTGAAACCTCAAATAGTACTGGACCCCATATATACCATGTTTTTTCCTATACATACATACCTATGATAAATTTAATTTATAAATTAGATAGAGTAAGAGATTAACAACAACTAAGAATAAAGTAGAACAATTATAATAGTATACTGCAATAAACATTATGTGCATGTAGTCTCTTTCTCTCAAAATAGCTTACTGTTCTGTATTCACCCTTCTTGAAGTGATGTGAGATGATAAAATGCCAAACCCATTCCTGAATCTGTGGAACCATCTCTCTTATTTGCAATAAATGACTAGGTGCCACTCGTTTCATGAGATCCCTTGCTGAAATCTTTGTACAGGTTCAGTGCTTCCTGGTTCAGCATGTTGCCATCAATAGAAACACATTTTCTGTTCATATCTTCCAGCCACAAATTTAATACCTTTTCCATGTTAACTAAGCTCTTATCATACATACACTGTGGCTGTGACTTTTATAGTTTGAGGTGCAACAGCTAAACTAGCATGCATTTCTTTTTCTTCATAATTTCATGGATAGAAGATTCGCACTTACCATAGATCTTAGCATCCTCAGCATACCATTTTTTTCCCTCTCCTTAATAAGTAGAGAACTTTCACCTTTTCACTTAAAGGAAGCACTTTATGGCTTCTCTTTGACATATCTGAAATGCCAGTATCACTGTTCTTACATTTTGGGGTCATTATTAAATAAAATAAGGGTTACTTGAACACAAGCACCAGGATCCCACGACAGTCCTAGTTGGCTACTAAGTGACTCACGGTGGGGTAACGTCTACAGTGTGGAGATGCTAGAGAAAGGGGTGATTCATGCCCTGGCCAGGATGGAGGGGAATGGTGACAGATTTCATCACACTACTCAGAACAGTATGCAATTTAGAACGTATGAATTGTTTATTTCTGGAATTTTCCATTTAATATTTTCAAACTGCAGTTGACCAAGGGTAACTGAAAGTGCGGAAAGTAAAACCACAGATCAGTAGGGTCTACTATACTGAATTATACTGACCTGGGGAGTAATGGGAGAAGGCAAGGTGACATGCTCTAGCCCATCCCCCTTGGTTACTAGGTGCTTAGATCCAGGGCCTAACAACTCAATCTGCTTAACTTTCATTCATCTTTCAGATCTACTCACACCTAGCTTTTTCCCAACCCCCATGGGTTTATCCCATTGAACCTGCTCACTACCCCCTACTCTCCTTCCTAACACTTATCCCTTTGTAATGTCTTTGAGGGACTTCAAATGCAATGTGTGTTCTCCCCATTAGATTGTGAGCTACATGCAAGAGGAGCAGAAGCCTGTCTTGTTCCTTGCTGTGTCCGCAGCACCTAGCAAGGGGCCTGGCACATAGTAGGTGCTCAATTAATATCTGCTGCCTGCCTGAATGAATGAATGAATGAACTCTATCTTTCAGGTAATAAAAAATGGCCGAGAAGAGAAAGTGCTCCAGGTAACTCCTCCAAGGTTACACCCTAGGTTGTGTTCCCAGCACCCAGCAGTGAGTTGCATTGCAGTCCTCATCAAAGCCAGACCAGGCATTGACTTTACAATAGTCCCGAGGAGAAAAGCAAAGCAGAAAATAGAGATCTAAGCCCTCATTTTCTTGGGCAAAGGAGTCCTACCTTGAATTTAAAATAAAGGGTGACAGTCCCAACAGGTAAAGGTATTATCACCCCCACCCTCAAAACTAAGAACTACCAAAGGGTCCTTTAAAATGATGGCAGTTTAAACGTCCATTGGCATGTAGGCCAGGGAATCTTAAAAAGGCTTAATCTTTAACATTTCTCAAATTTGTCCTGAGGAAAAATCTTGAGATTTGGAAGGATGTTTTTAAACATCTTAAACATAGAATTCTATAGAAAAATCAGAGAATCAGAACTGTCCAAGAAATCCAACATCAAAGGATTGTTTCTATTAATTTACATGTATAAGAATAAAAACACTGAAAATGGAATTGAACCCGCACCCCCTGGCTTCCAGCCAGCTCAGAGCCAATTTGACAACTAATGAGTAATTTTATCGCTGCTCCATATATTCGTGAGTTTGCGTCCTACCTGCTAGTACTCTACTATTTTTATTTTTTTAACATATTTTATGTGTCTCATTTCCTCTGCCCTTAACAACCTCCCAACAGGGGAGTTTTTATCTGGCTCGCTGCTTTGTCCCAGTACCCAGCATGACGCCAGGTACCAGTAGGTGTTCAATAAAGACACGTTGCACAAATGGACAAATGTATCCATAAGGCTGACTTCAAATATTCCTGGGCAATTGGGCAACTCCCAGCCAAATGGTAGGTACTGACCTAGCAATTCCATTGTAAGACCCAGTAACTTCATTCATAAGATAATCTGTATGTGTGGAATGTTTCCTCTAGCATTGCTTGTAATAGTGAAAAGGTGGGAAACCCCTAATGTCCATCAATAGGAGCTTGGTTAAATCAGGATTTATCCACATGACGAAATACTATGCCCCTGTGAGAAGAACTAGCAAGTCTGTAAATGCTGATAGGGAGAGAGCTCTAAGTGAAAAGGCAAGATGCTGTAAATAGTATAAACAGTGTGTGTATGGGTACGTGGTTCAAAAAATAATAACAACATGGAGAAAGTCTAATAAGCCATTCTAGAGTGATCCTGAGCACAATTGGGAGGTGCTCTCGGTCTGTTCCTAACCAGTAAGTGACCTTGGGTAGCACCTCTGCAAGCCCCATATCCCCTCCTACAAAAAAAACAAGGATAAGAATTAAGACTTCCTGGTGGGGTTACTGAGAGGATTAAGGAGAAAATGCATGTAAATGGTCAGCACCTCTCTCAGAGCGAGTACTCAAAGGTATGTTAGTTAAAATAGAAAATCATTTCCCTGATGACAGGATGGGAACAAAGATAACTTAACTTTTTTAAAACTCCTTTTAAAGTGTATTCGGTAATAAATTCAAATTTATAGAAGAGTTGCAAGAATAATAGGAATACCTGTATAGTCTTTACCCAGAATCACCAATTGTTAATATGTGCTGTATTTGCACTCCTCCTTAATTTTTTCTTGAGCCATTTTATCCCCCTTTACTTTAAATACTTTCAGTATACATTTGTTACGAACACAGATATTTTTTTGCATAACCAAGTACAATGAGCAAATTAAGGAATTGAGCATTGATACAATATTCCTGTCTAAGCTACAGTTGTGTTCAAATTTCATCAATTGTCCCATTATCATTTTTTTAATTGTGGTAAAAAATAAAAATACCCACATAACAAAATTTACCATCATACCCATTTCTAAATGTATAGTGTAGTAAAGTATATTCACATTGTTGTACCAGTATCTTTTATAGCAATTGTTTACCTCTAGCCAGGATCACACATTGCATTGAGTTAACTTGTCTTTTTAAATTTATTTTAATCTGGAAAAATTCCCCTTTCTTCCTTTGTTGATGACTTTTATGGCATAGATGTTTTGAAGAGTCTAGGCCAGCTGCAATTTTGCATTTTTGTTGTGACTTCATAATAAACAAGCTAATATTAAATGTATGATTAGGATAATAAATGGAAACATGAAAATGTCCATAGTATTTCCCCCCCCCCCACCACCACCACCACCACCACCAGAGTGTGGTCAAATAGAACCTGAGTTTGTCCCTTCTGTTAAAATGCCATTGGGTAACACGCAGGATTCTTCTGTATCTCAAATTTTTCAATATCAGTCTCCTGGTTGTGAAACTATAGCTTTGCAAGATGGGGTCTGTTCATCGAGAGAAACTGAGTAAAGGATACAGGGATCCTTCCATATGCTTTCTTACAACTGTATTCGAATTTGCAATTATTTCAAAAGAAAAAGCTTAATTTAAAAAAATGCACTTTGGCATTTCAGAGCAGGAAGGGTCAACCTTTCTCCTACGGAGAACCTGGCCCCTTGGGGAAACTCCCAGCGGGAATCCTTATGCCTGAGAAAGGATTTAATGAACTCCTTTCACTTGCAGGGGTTGGGGGAGGGGGCCTCCTTTGCTTTCTACTGGGACATTTTAAAGTGAATGAAGGGAGCAAGGTCTCTCATTAGGGCTGAAACGGGAGCTGCTGGGGGTGGGGGGGGCGTCTCTAGAAGGAAGGCCTGGCCCGAGGTCTGCATTTCCTGCTACAAAGTTATCACATTAACAGTAACTATTGCTTCTTTTTTCATCCAAGAGTGGATTGTGAAGGAGAACGTTGGAAAGACAATTTTTATCTTTTGTCTTAGTTAGTTGCCAAATTCTTAATAAAATTGAAATTTTGTAAAGGCCTAAATAAGCAACCATGGGGATTAGATATGGACATTATTATATTCTCGTTCAGTAGAATATTATGCTGCATTTTATGATGATGCTTTTGTAGCACTTATAATTGAAAGCAAGAAAGGTGGTGAGATTTTGAGGATTTCTTTTGGAGTACTTGGAATTCTCTTTGGAGATGTAGGCTATTGGAGAGCAGGGTCAATCTGATGCCACCCTGTTCAGGCTGAAATGATTATTTCTGGGTGTTCTCAGAGAGAGCAATCATGGTCCTGCCTCTACCTTACCTTGAAAGTCTGTCCATCCTGGTGCTACTTTGAACCCAGAAACTGATCATTATATCCCTTGACCCTTCTAGGAATTTCTCCCAAAGAAATAATCAGGTGTGGAAAACAATTACATACAGAGATGCTTTTTGCCATGTTCTTTTTATAAGATTAAAGCATTCAAATAATAACAAGCATTTATTGAGCACTTACCATGGGCCAGTTACTGGGCTGTGGTTTACAAGCAATGTCTCGTTTCATCTTTTCAAGTAGGTTGTATTATTGTCTCCATTTTGACAACTGAAAATAGAAATGGAGGCAGAGAGGTTATAGTAATTTGCCCAAAGACAGCATACTTAATATATGGGGGAGACAAATGCATAAATGACAGCAATAATGCAATGTGATAAACATTAAAATTGAAGTAATATGAGAGATAATAGGTAGGCGGTGCAAACAAGGATGTTTTTTAAAATGTTGAAATAACTTAAAGGAACGCTTAAAATGGGTGCATTTCACTGTATATAAATTATACCTCAACAAATGTGATTTAACACTTAAAGATATGAATACATATAATGCTCTGACAGATCTTTTTAAAAAGGTTAAAAATATTTTAAAATAAAAATTCCTGGACTGTGAGTCAGGGGGTCTGAGTTCAGTCCATGTCTGTCAGTGACCCAAAGGCTTACTTCTTTCAGGTACCTTGGACTTGAACAAGTGCCCTGTACACATTCTCAAAGCCCTTTGTACTTCATGGCATCCATTCATTTCATGTGTGTGTCTGCCTTCCTGACTAAACTCACTTCTTGCATGTGAGGCACTGCATCTGGTTTTGTCACTGTAGTGTCCCAGCACTTGTCATGGCATCTGCCCCACAGTAGGCACTCGATATTATCTGTTGAATGAATGCATGAATAAAATAATGACTAAAAAGCAGGACCTTGGCCTCTGGGTAGAAGGCATTTTGTTCATACCATCCCAGATGGGATTGTTAGGTGAGGGTAGAGAAGCCAGCCAGTCCTCCCACACTCAGTTTGAGACCTACTGCTGTGCTCTGATGTACGAGCCCTCCCAGTGACACTCGACCTGCTGTACTTCAGGTCTCTATCCCCAGGACCTGGTTTCTAGTAGGCATGCAAAAAATATCTGCGCAATGCCTAATAACGACGATGATGACAGCAGCTAGCCATTGACCGAGGACTTCCTGAGTGCCCCGCTATGCGCTAAACGTTTTAGGATTAGCCACCCCAGGGATAGGTTTAGGGATAATGAAACCGAGGCTTAGAAGAGACAGCTGCGCCCAGGTGTCGCCCAGAGGGAAGATTCAGGGCATCAGGAGTATGACCGCTCTGCTCCTCTGGGACCTTCCCTGGGCGCGGCGGCGGCGCGTGTCTGCGGCTCCGCGGGGGCCCCCGCCCCGCACGCACAGGGGCCCGCGCGTGTCTGCGGCTCCGCGGGGGCACCCGCCCCGCACGCACAGGGGCCCGCGCATGTTCGGGTGTCCGCGGGGGCCCCCGCCCCGCACGCACAGGGGCCCGCGCGTGTCTGCGGCTCCGCGGGGGC